>VXBI01014795.1:14845-26730 GCA_013397375.1 Toxostoma redivivum | reverse complement strand
ATTATTCAACCCCCAACACATGCGAAAGAAACCCACAGGAATTTACCTTCAAATATCTGTCATTCTGATACAATCTTGTTGGATCTGTCATGCAGAATAAGAGCTTAAGAACAAAATGATTTACATACAAGAGTCACTGTTAATCTTTGATTGTCAACCTGAAGAGCCTGATTTGTCAAAATATGTCCATGTTTAATGGCTTTTCATAAATTCGACTACATCCATTATTGATTTCAACTGCACTTATCTGGAAGCCACACCTCTTCCTCAGTAGCCAGAATCTAATAACACTATTACTCAGCATCCCTTAAGATATTTGAGTAATCCACCAGCATCACAGAGATGCTATCTTAATGGCAAGGACGAAATAAAGACTTACTCCTTCACCTGAATGTTATGTTAAAACTGCCTTTTAGCATTTTAGTTCCTTTGATTTCCAAGAGAAAATAATGATCGATTCTGGAACAGGCTTGAATGACTTTTGTGACTAACACTAACCACTGATGACCTCCTTTGTAAAGATTTTTGAGCAAATGTATGTTTTTTTTCCTGATGGTCTCATTGAAATCTACTTTAAATGAAACAATTTAATTTCAAAGTCTCTTTTTGAAGACAAAAAACAGTGTTGTATTTGAATAGCATTAAAACAATATGCTGGACCTCTTCTGGACATCAGCTTAACTCAGCACAATTTGTATTTCAGGCAAATAACTTATTTTTTCTGTGAAATTTTATTCAAATAGAAGATATAAAACACTGGCATGTAATGTGCTGAAGAAACACATTTTTATATGATTCCTAAATAGAGCAAATGGACATTGATCAAATGTTCATGATATCATACAAAGTATTTCACTTTTAAGATAATTTCTTTTTTCCTCAGAGAAATGACATCATTATCACTTATGGCAAAGTTCTAGACAAAGATAAATCATTTCCCACTACGAATGTGTAGGTTCCAGCCCTACATCTTATTTTTTCATTTGTTTGTTTTAACCTGAAACACATTTTGCTCCCTTGGGCAGAAGTAACAATGACTCATTCACTTCCACCAGACGGCATGCTTCTTACTGAATTGAAAACTTCTTTGAAGAAAGAGCATAATCCTAGTGGCATGACAGTTTTCTAACCAGTCCCTCTTGCAGAGATGTAGAGAAAGGAAAGACATGTCTTTCCAAATCAGCCTTTTGTGGTAACAAAAAGTTACAGAGCCTCCTGCTTAGTTACTCTACTGAAAAATGAAAATGCGAAGTAGTTCAAACAACATATTGGTTAGAAAAATGCTGTGAAAAAAGAGGCTAAGCAGACATACTTTCATTGTGTTTACTAGTAAGAAGAATCAATTTTAAAATTTTGTTTTGTGTTAGCCTTGCTTTGTGTTTGAATACCACATTCCTCCTGAAAAAGAATATCAAAACTCACCCCAAAAAACTTTATAAACATTACATAATTTGGGTAACATCAGGACAAAAAGGAGTAACTCGAAGCAAAAACACTGAGGCTTAAATGGAAGCAAAAGACAAAACCAAAACTTCATCAGTGACTTAAAGTTCAAAAAAGAGCTAAAAAGCATCTGCAATGCCTTTTTAAAATTATTACATATTTTCTTAAATTAAATGCTTTATGGCTTTTCCAGTAACCATATGAACAAGCTCTCATGTTAAATCAAATCTAGAATGATATCAAACAATTGAATAAATCTTTAACTGGTTTACAAGATGCAATAATTTGTACCACTTGAATGGCTGTGAAAGTCCAACTGAATTAAAGTGGCATTTTAATACATAGCTGATTTAACTGTAGTAAAATAAAAACATGGCAGCATTACTTACAAAGTCCGAGGGGAGGGGAGGGGAGGGGAGGGGCAATAGGGGACTTTCAGCTAAGAGTAGTTTGTGGAATTCTTTTTATTGTGCCTAATTAAAAAACTTGCAAAAATAGTTTCCAGTCCAATATATCATTTTGATGCTCGTTGTTAAAAGGCAAATAGCTAAAAGACAACCATTGTTATAGCTATTGTTCAATAAAAGTTTTTATTTCCATTTAAGGAATATCCATTTTTATTTCTTAGTGACAGAAGGTACAAAGGACTTGTTATGACAGCAGTAAAAATTTTTCATGTTCCTAAAAAAAAAAATCAAACTTTTCCAAGAAATCTTAAATTTCTTAACAAAAATGAGAGAATATTCTCTCATTTGTANTCACCCCAAAAAACTTTATAAACATTACATAATTTGGGTAACATCAGGACAAAAAGGAGTAACTCGAAGCAAAAACACTGAGGCTTAAATGGAAGCAAAAGACAAAACCAAAACTTCATCAGTGACTTAAAGTTCAAAAAAGAGCTAAAAAGCATCTGCAATGCCTTTTTAAAATTATTACATATTTTCTTAAATTAAATGCTTTATGGCTTTTCCAGTAACCATATGAACAAGCTCTCATGTTAAATCAAATCTAGAATGATATCAAACAATTGAATAANAAAAAAAAATCAAACTTTTCCAAGAAATCTTAAATTTCTTAACAAAAATGAGAGAATATTCTCTCATTTGTATTTATACATGTGCTTGTTAAAAACTCTAAACTTCTGTTGTACTATATTCATGTACTGCTTAAAGAAGGGATAGATTATTCGATAATTAAGATAATGATGTCTTATTTTAATCTATAAGAGAAAGAAAATCCCACATAGGGCCCTCAGTACTTGTTTCCTTGTAATACAACCTGTAAATGTTGAGTTTATATACTCACTATTCCACAGTTTTTTTACACGTGTTAATTCAGAGAAGACCCACAGATGGACAATCTGGTGAAGTCTGGTTGCTCCATGGGAAGAATATCCTTCTCCTAAAACATCTATAGAGGATGTCTTTGGTCTGATTTTTACCTGTTGAGACCAGCATGTTAGGTCTTGGGAAAGAGATGTACTGTTACCTCTTATTGTTTAAAAAATATTCTGACAAAGCAACAAAATCTAGACATGCACCCTGTAGCTCATGCCTTTTCATAAATGAGTACAGTAAATACTTTCCCATTAAAATGTACTGTCAAATGATTCTACTGATTTTACTGTCAAAGATTCAACATTAACAAAGCACCTGCAGAGATAAGTTCGCTAAATTATTGCCACAACAGAAAAGCCACCTTGTTGTACAACACAAAAACAATGTGCTTATTCAGTACAATTTAGACTACTCATTTGAGACAATTCAGTTAAGCCCCTGAGACTTATATAAAACACAGCTTCATTAGCTGGACTAACTCATGTGATATTGTAAGCATAAATTAATCATGTTTGAAATTCTAAGTTATTGTGCAATGTACTAAGTATAACCTACAGGAAAACTAGTCAGACATCTCTAAGACTTCCTCAAATGCACTTGTAGTGTACAAGCTATATTCCATTTCATATAGTTCACCATTAGAAGCATCTCTATTTAACATTTATAACAAAGCTTCAATGTTTTCTACAGTTTCTTAATACATTACATTCTATAAAGCATTAACTGTCCATGATAACTTAAAAGATTTGATAAATGCATTTTTAACTATAATCATTGTAATATAAAACTGTAAATATTTTTAGATTGACTGCAGTCATGGGATGCAGCATAGCAGAGTGCTCTGTCTCAGTAAGGGTAAAAGGTAAAACAGCTCACACTTTACCCTAATTTGCAAAAATTATCTGTGGTGGACAGACGAAGGAGAGTCACACTGCTTTTGGTATTGAAGAATGCTGAGACCACACTGACTCTTCAATCTCAAAGCCAAATATTCTGAGGATGGGAAGAACAATGTCTTTCTTGAAAGAAACTGACACCAGTCAATGTGTGGCAAATTTTTTGGTAAGAGAACAAACATGCAGTTATGACTTACGTAAAGCTGCTGAGCTGACACATCTGGCCTGGAGGCATGGCTGATACTCAACCAATTTATACTGGACAAGCCCTATATCAATTTTTAATGGCAGGGTCTTCTAATATACATCCCTTTTTTGGAGTGTGTGGAGGTTTCTTTCTTGAGTAGGAAGTTAGGAACACCCTGAAAATTGCTCCTTAAGGCTAAGTGAAAAAGATTTCCCAATAGTCACTGATATGGGTGAGTAATGTCAATCTACACATAAATATTTTGCTAGTTTTCATATAATTGCTTCAATATAGTTTAGAAAATATTGCGTTATAATAATCATAGCTACCCATATGCTGTAGTTAAAAATTCTGAATTCTTCTAGTCCAATAATTAACATGATCATAATCTATACAAATAAATTATTTATTTTGTCCTTATAAATATATTTGGGATGCTGTCCTTAATCACACAGAGGATAAAGTCATATAAATTACACTTATATAATCCTTTACACCTAAACCATTGAATAAGTCTCACTAGGATTGGCTCTGGATGCACTTAGACATGTCTCTGAGGAGGTGTTAATAAAGGAAAGTGGTCCATTCTGAACCTCATGACTCAATGGCAGGGTCTCTCTGACAAATCTTTTTTGAAGCTCCCTTTCTGCTCACAACACTTATAAGAAGCTGGTTTTATAGATATAAAATATTGAAAGGAAATCTGTATTTTATATATAAATATATTCTTTACCTTCACAAATAGAATAGCCCCAAATTATTGTTTGCTACTTTCATTCAAAGTAATAGTTCCATAACTGTGCATATCTTCAGAAGTGAAACAGACTTTTTTTTTCCATTTTTAAATCTTAATACCAATTATGAAACAAAGTGACCAATTTTCAGTAACTTTGAAATAAAAATGAGGAAATATCTGAAATTTCCAGTTTTCTTAGATATTGTAAATAAACTAATATTGAATGTTTTCTAAGT
The DNA here is from genome assembly GCA_013397375.1 of Toxostoma redivivum. Taxonomy (NCBI): domain Eukaryota; kingdom Metazoa; phylum Chordata; class Aves; order Passeriformes; family Mimidae; genus Toxostoma; species Toxostoma redivivum. Next base: position 21,892 of record VXBI01014795.1, on the reverse strand, counting down.
ACCTGGATTAGTACTTCATCAAAGATCAACCAAGAGGTCACTTCCCAAATAAAAAAAAAGTTTTTTTGCTTTTATAGTAAAGGTTTTTTTTCCCCCGTCTTTCACTAAAAGAGAATCCTTATTAGGTTTTCTACAAGGAAACAAAGAAAGAAATGCAGCAGCCACATTTTCATGCCAAGCAGAGTATAAAATGTGTGTCTGTTTTTTTTATGGCTTTAACTGAAAGCAACGCAGTGAGAGGAGTAGGGGAAGAAGATTTTAGTTTGACTCAAGTCAAGTAAGACAGAACAGCCTTAGGCATAGCAATGCTATCCTGTGTTACTAAAATCACTTTCCCAGCAGTATAAGAAAGTGACTCATTTTAAGACATTTCTGTTGTTACAGTGCAGTCTATATGATATTTCTTGTATAATTCAGTCACACTTCATCCAGTCTTTCTTAAGATATTCACCAATTCAGTTGAACTCTACTCTCGATACACGTTCAGATTCCAACCACTGGTTGAGAGTACTCGTAAACAGGACCGCTTACTTGGGTTCTGGTGAAGAGACAGTTTCCCCACTGTACCATTATCAAAGTCCACAAAAGTCATTCTTTAAAATGAAACAGCAAACTTGGAAATAAGATATAAGCATACTGTTATAAAAACAAGCAGGTGATAAAAGTCAGTGAGTATTTTCCTACTGATGTGCCTATACCAAATACTTGGTTGCAGAATTGAGATATTAACAACAGTCTCATTATCTAGGACAAATAATTCTTCAGTCTAGATTCTTTCAGTTCAAAGCTAGCATCATTACTGCCTCATACTGCATTCTACTTTAATCAAAAAATGCTAATTAAATAAACTGACACCCTCTTGAGCAGAGTATTACCATGCCAACTGAACTCAGGCCCCCAGAACCTTTGCATCAAAAATGATGGATTTTGAGATAAACCAGATTTTATTGATTTCTTTGGCTCTTTGGTACTTTTTATTCACAAAATTCCAAAATTCTTAATCAATAACTTCTGCAAAATCTATTTTCATCTAGCTCTCTCTAAGGAAAATGACCATCATTGAAGCCAATGAAATTTACATCTCCACTTTTGGAAGTAATTTAAGAAAAATAATTTAATTTCATTTTTTATATTAAAAAAGCCAGTTATTGGAAAGCAATTAATGCAAGAACTTCAACATTTTCTGTCAAAGTATCTATAGTTTTGTCTTTGAAAAATATTTCCTGCAAGTCTTAAGCTAACTACCTTTGCCTTTTTGAAAAGATAGCCATTACATTTTAAGCACCTAAAATTACCAAGCTGTAAAAACTCTTTCGTTTAAAGCTTCACTATCTTTATGTTATACAGAATGAACACAAAGGAGTGTAACTTTAATTTTCATCAAAAGCTAGACTGATAAATCCTGTCCCTGGAAATAGATCCCAAAATCACATGCACAGGTCCAACTATCATCCTAATTCCAAAGGGTAGAATTCTCTGCAAATGACAAGCTCAAAAATTGGTGTCTGACTCTTTAATAATTCAAAATTAGACAACAGAGAATGCCTACCAGCTGTCATTACTGACAGTATTGGCACCTATTCTTGAAAGAATCCCACAGTGAGTTTGATATTAAGAGAATCTCAGTCACTTGCTGGTTAAAAAATGTGTTGCAGTTCTTCCAGCCAGAACTGAAAACACTCCTGAGACAGCTTTATTGGAGATCAAAGGAAGTTCCATTTATATGCAGCCATTAGACACATGTACTCTTTTATACTGTTCTTCAAATAATTAAGGAGCCACACAGGCCTGGGGCCACAGTGTGCCAGAGTGCCATAATAAAAAACCAACGATATACAGGAGTAAAACAGACAAATCCATAAGGACCTTAAGCCACTCCCCCATACAGAAGTCCTACAAAACTTGTTAACCGCTTCATATTTGACTTTAGTAACAGAGTCAGTGATGGCACCCTACACTTTGAAAAGATGCCACACTCAAACAACAGCTCCTGATTCCCTTTTTCTTGACGGGGTGTTGCTGCTGATGGTTTTAGGTCTGCAAGACCCTTTAATTTTTCGGTTGCTGTCCAGTAACAGTGTTGTTGCAGTGATGGTGTCCTAAGTACATTTGTAAGCTGTGGGTAGAGTTGTTTGAGTAATCTATTCACAGAAGTGTGTTGAATTAATAGCATCAGCCATACACTGTGCTAACAGTCCAGTGACAGAAGGGATTACCTTGTCTCCTACCTTCTTGTTCCTTATGCACTTGGCTAAAGACTACATTGACTGCATTGACAACTGAGCAATTGAAGATTAGAAAAGCTAGAATTGCCAGCTAGAAAGTTCAAGATTACACAATCACCTTCCTGCCAAGAAGTAAAAGATACACCTAACATGCTGATTCACAACTGGCGAAGATACCAACAAACACAGAAAGTGAAGAGTGTTCTCATTGTGGCTTTTTTCTAATGTTTTCTATTTTTACTAGTCCTGGAACAGAGATTAGCAAACAGTGTGCTTCTCCTCATGCCAAACACTTAACTAAAACATCATGCTCAGGTAATTCAACCTTCCTGAAAAAAATATGTATTCAGTTTTTTCACCATTTGCCACAAATCCCAGATAAATAATACCACAAAATCAGTAATAATTAATTATGCCATATATCAGAGAAGAAAATTGTTATTTTAAGAAAAGGAAAATGAGACATCTTAAAAAGACCATAGAGCAGTGCCATCTAGTGATTGCCACCATAAATAAAAAAAAGTTTGCATTAATATGTGATGCAAACAGAGTGAGTATTATCAGTAACTGAGCTTGATTCTTTTCTAGGCAAAACCTTTGTGGAACAAGCTGCAAGGGTAATAATGAAGTATATCAGAGGTCATGCACTAACCACTTCAAGAGAGCTCAGCATTTGCATTTCAAAGTTAAAATGTTACTGGTAGCAGATTCAAAGGAAGAATCTACCATCACAATACAGTGTTAGGAAAGGAGTTAATATTTTCAGTGCTTACAAATAACACAAAATAAGTATTAGTGAGCAGTAGCTCTGTTGCTATCTTTGAAGGATGTACTAGTAAATATTAACTGGAATTAAACTGCAGGAAAAAGAGAAAACTATATAGATCATACACAGGTCTAAATTATTTTCCTGACAGCTGCAGAAAATGGTCTTATTGTACCTTAAGCAAACCCTGACCATAAATATTCTTAAATAATGAATTCCTTGTATAAAAATGTAAGAATCCAAGCACAGGAGATACTGAGAAACAAAAGCAGAAATATTGAATTTTTTTTTCAGTTTGTGAAATATTTCATTATTAGCAGCATTCTTAAAAAATTTTATTATGCTTTTACATAGGGTATCTATGTAACAATTACAAGTAACTGAAATATTATTTTGGAACTCAGATTTCAAATTTGCATAAAAATGCATGCAAAAATATTCACTAAACTTTTAAATAGACATCAGTTTGTGTTATGAGAAAAGTAATAGGTCATTTCTGCATGTGTGAACATAGACTGGTAGAGCAGAACTTTCAAAAGAACTTGAAGTTATGCTGCTTACTGTAAATTTCAGTGAGCCTCAGTAATGTAAATCTTTCTGGTGAATTTAAAATGTAATTGCTTTAATTTAGATCAATGGAGAGGACCAAATTATATTACAGGATTACTTTCTATGGTTTTCTGTTTGCCTCAGATACACTGAAGAAAGAGTAAATTATAAAGTTTTGTTACCTGCAAAGCTTATATGAAACAGAATGTACTGGTAGCCTGTCATGGGCCAAAAGACATTACCTAATTTTCAGAGTTATTCACATAACAAATCAGAGATATGATCATATTCCCTTCAAGTAAAATGTTACAGCAGAGCACATTCTATTTTGACAGCTGCTGAAGAAAGCATATCCATGATATATTCCAAACTGACTTTGGATGTCTGACATCACATTTGAAGAAGTTTTAGGAATTTCTAGCTATGTCAGTTTTCAATATCTATTTGTTCTCCTTTTTTATCTCTGTGCTGACCCAAGGAGATGTTCAGAGTGAAAGTACTTGAAGACAGCAATAATGATATCTCTTTCAAGCAAAAGTAGGAAATTTTAAAAATGCACCAGTTATCTGCATGTACTCTTCTCTACCATTCTGGCCCAGTGTTTTTTTCATGTGTCCAGAAAGCATGTAAAATATTACTAGTTCCAACAGAAATACCATACACCTAGGATGGATGTAATTAAAGCAGAAATTTAGGCTCTTGATACATTACAGGCACTCATTTATTATCCTTCCATATATCAATAATATTGTGCTAGAATGTAAATAAAATAAAACTGTGACCTTGATTACATATTTAAGTGTAAATTCCAGCACCCTGTATCATCAAGCATGGTACAGATTCCTCATACTGAACATCTACAATGATGAAGATTGATTCTTCTATATGAAGTGTTTCCTTATTTCCAGTAAAACTCCATTTTCTAGCTAAACAATGGTATCTCTGAACTGTAGACTAAGCAATAGCTTCATTGCTTTATAAAAGGCAGCAGTGAAAAAAAGCCATTATCTTTAGATGGACCAAATACTCAGTGTTGTTACCCTAACTGAATGAGCAATGAACTGTTTGAGCCTGCTAGCTGTTAAATCTAACCATAATCTCTTTTCTACAACTCTCACCTGACATATATTCAAATGAAAGAGAAAACCTCAAATACTTATAACAAGCTTATTTAAAGTAAAATCAACCAATATTAAGTAGAAATAAAAACTCCAATTTGGTTGTTGCGCATTCTAATATCAAGATGGTGTATTGCTAACACACTGCATGATTATAACAAGGTGTTCATGCAAGTATTTGAAGGCTACTGTCCACCCACACTGTAAAGCAAACTGTTTTTAAGCAGGCTATGAAGATTAGCATGTACTGGTCAAACAGTCATGTAAATCAAGTTGGTTAGTGGTGCAGTAACCAATCTGTAAATCAAGTTGGTTAGTGGTGCAGTAACCAATGGACCAACATTTAAATTGATGGTTCCTACTCTCTGGTACCCTTCCTTTTGAGCAGTGTACATAGCTTCAGCCGAATAATTAAAGCCCCACAGGAAAATATAAGCCTCCCAAATCCAGGGAAACAATCGTGCAACATGGCATACTGCAAAAGATTTTTCATGATATTCAGAGCATGCAGTCTTTTAATTTTTTATTAAATCTTGTTTTGTTCTTGTATTGTTGTTTAAAAAAAATTGCCAGGCTATAATACCTCTATAGTTTTGAGGAAAAAAAAATCCTGAAATTCTTACTTCAGTACTGTTTGGTAAATGGACTATTAATTTTAAAATAGTAATTCAAATTTCTTTATCCATCACATGATTTTTATTTTTCTAATGGTGGAAAAACATCATAGAAACTAGAATATTTATTATTATATACCTTCATCATATCTCTACTGTTTCCATTTCAAAGCTTTAGCATGTTCATCTTAAAGTACAGGCTGAGTTTTAATTATCAACACATCACAGTGATTTCTTTTCTTTTTTACCTTTGTTTTCAAAACTACAGAAACTGTTCACAACAGAAAAATACAAAATAATTGCTGAATAGATCTAAGCAAGATTTCTATATTCTCCTTAATATTTTTTTTATTTTAATGTATAAAACTTTTTAACTTGTCTTTCCACAGTAATTGTTTGACAGGAGTAATTTGATGACTTATTTTGCAGTCCCGAATGCATAACACTGCCCACTACTTAATTATTTCTATGTCAAAGTAGAAATTATATCTATTTCTTACAAGAACTAGTTTTTTCAAAGTTACAAAAGATTCCTGTTCTGAAAACTCTATCCCTAAAATAACTGGAAAGACCTAATGGCTCAATGCAACTTCCATTTTCAGAATAGGGTCTGAGGAAAACAGAGAAGCATTTGTTGCAAAGAATAAAAAAACCCAAATTGTTTGCAATCTTTTTTCTTAAGAATACACATGCAACTTTGTTCCTTTAATCAAGCTTTTTATAACAGTATATGAACAGCTTGAAGAAATATGTTATCAGTAAGAAAAGTGTTTTATAAGAATGTTACTGTACATTCACTTTAAGCCATGCTTGTAGTGAGAATGAAGCCGGACAGGACTGTTTTCCTAGCAGATTGGTGTACTTGTCTCCTTAAAGTGGGCAGTAATCATACCCTCATGATATGTTCATCTACATATTTTGAGATGTTGACTTCAATTATTTTTCTCAATTACTTCCGTGGGGTTTCACTACTGCTTAGTAATTCCATAATAATTTTTCTTCCTAAAAAGTGGCTACCCTCCAGATCAGACATAGCATTTAAAAATAAATTATAGATTCAGAAGTCACTCAGGTGCTCAGTTATGCATTTGCTTCAGAAATCTAGGAAGCAAGCTATTGCAAGCTTATGATTTACTGCAGTTTAATTTCTAAAATTGTTCCACTGCCTTTATTTTGATACGTCTTTCCACTACCTTTGTAATAACTCTAGGATAATTACTTCCTTCCTCTTCATTGTCTGTAGAGACAACAGAAACAAGAATTTCTTGGGGTTTAAGCTTATGTGAATCTACTTATCTACTTCATAACCTATTCTAACAAACTCAATCCATTCCCAACTGGAATGAATTCTTGTTTGTACTAGGGTCTGTTTATGTTGTGAGCACAGAGAAATTTTATCTCAAATTAAGCTTGTCCACTCACTCTTTGAAGGTTTTTGCTACCCAGACTGAAGTAAATGAATATAATCTGTTTTCACATGTTTCCTATAGTGCTTCTTTTTCATTGCAATGTGTGCCAGTTTACACTGGGAATAGAACAGTAAAAAGCTGTCATGAGACAGCTATTTTCTCAATAGGTTTGGTTGGTCCTGTTCAGTAGTAAAAAAAAACCCAAAAACCAAACCAACCAAACAAAAAACATCCAGAAAACAAAAGCAATAAAATAAATTTAAAAAAATAAAGCCATTGCCTAATGTAGAATTCTGCATAATCTTCGAGACTACCTCATGTACTGCCATAAACACAACCTATTTCCACAATGGTTCCTCCCCACAT
>VXBI01014794.1:1328-12773 GCA_013397375.1 Toxostoma redivivum | reverse complement strand
CGGTCTTTGCCCAGCTCCAGCTGTGCTGCTGCCTTCCCGTTTCGGTGTGCCACCTCCGGATACCCTGCTGACCACCACGACTGACACCGTGAGAGGAGGGGGTCTCTCCAACCCTCCTCCCCCCTGGGCCGCCGCCGCCATCACCCCAGCCCTCCTGCAGCTGCGTACCGCCGCCCTGCCCCCCACCACCGGTAACTGAGCACAGGGAAAGGGTGTCTGCAGCTAGAAAAGGACTGGAACTGAATTACTGTTCTTTTTGTTGTTAATTTCATAGCTGTTGTTGTTTTTGTTTGTCTTGTTAGATATATTAGTAAAGAACTGTTATTCCTACCCCCATACCTTTGCCTGAGAGCCTCTTAATTTCAAAATTATAATAAATTGGAGGGGGGAGTTTCTTAGCAGATACCTGTCTTTCAAACCAAGACACTCATAAAAACTGGTGTCATGGTTAATTTAGCTTTAATCAAATGGAAAAGAAATTCTTAATAATAGAATGTTCCTGCTAATAAAAAAAAGCAGAAGCAACTGCATGATATTTGTGTGGTTTCTTAATACTTACATAATTATATGCATAAATCTATGCAGCATCACTTGCAGAATTTCATACTGTTCTTTGTTTCACAACAACAGTGCAATGCTCTTAAATGATTACAACGTTTGAACAAACTATCTCTATGCTAAAGCCAAAAGGCTCTACAATGAAACTGCATCTGAAGCTCGGGATTTCCACGACTGAACGCTTATTCCTCCTGATCTGGAGAGTGAAAGAATTATCTAGTACATTAACACCCATTGTCTCTTACAAGTGAACTACAACCATACCCAACACAGTCACATACTAGCACCTCACTTACATGAAATGGTAGTTGATAAAAAACCAAGGACATCTCATACATAATATTATTTCCAAATGCCTCACTGAAACCTCAATATCAATCCATGTAGGAAAGAACCTGATCCTCTGAATCATTACTCACATGACTGACTGAAGTAAAATTAAAAATTAAATCACAGGAACTACTGACAGAAATAAGTATGTGCAGGATAAGGAGTTCAGCCCCCTATCTTTATTATCTGCCAAATGTACTTTGATAACAAGAGTATACAATGGTAGCAGAGATCTGACCTCATAAGAAGTCTTTGCTTATGATCCTAACATTGGTAGTAAGAATTTAATAAGCATATGCACTTGCACACAAAACAAAATCCCAGAAATGTAAAAAGAGTCCTGTGGAGGTTGCAGTTTCAGGGATGCCAGACTGTGGAGGCCCTCCAGTGAGGCTTGGGACCAAACTCATATGGCACAATCAGCATATTCAGCACTGCTCTTTCTATCTACTCAGTTGCTGCTCCTGCCAGCAAGGAAAGGGGAAATAGAGATAACTTTTTGGTAGCTCTGAGGTGTTCTTTGCATTGATAATTCTTTCACAGAGGCAACAAATATCTAAATTCCTTCACACAGAACCAATTGTTGAGTAGAAATTAATGTATGCATTTATTCTGTCCTGACCTAAACCACAACACCCACACAAGTAGTACATTATCACCTCTGTAATCTGATAATTTTAAAATAATTCAGGGTTATTCATACAGCTGGGACACTCAAATATATTGGCTCATGTGGTATCGGACCTAAATAAAAGGAAAAAAAAGACAAAAGGAACAGCAAAGCACACGGACTCCTTTCGGGAAAAGAAGCCGATTTTATTGAACCGAGAGTCCATATTTAAAGCATGTTCCGATGCACGGAACAGAACCGTAGTTCATTGGTCCACAGGGATAAACATCTCCCAGGATGTGTCCCACGGAAAAAACACCAGGTGTCTGTCCTTGTTGTGAATTCCTTCTTATTTTTCCAACTTGTTTTTCCGAATTCCAACCTGTTTTTGACCATGTTTATCACCTTGGGAACTTTCTCTTATCACCCTGAGAACAGGGCAAAACTGAAACTTGTGAGAAATAATTCTCCAAGCTAATTCACTAGATGTCTCTCTGACCACAGGCTCACACTTGCAGCTCTACTGAGTAATAAAGTTATGCTATTAGAATAAGAGAATCTAAAGTGTCTTATGTGAGAGCAGTGACTGATGACAGAACCATTGTACTCTTGAGAAACAACAGCTGCTTTTGAACTCACAGAATGAGGCCCAGAAAACTAATAGCTTACAAGGGTAGCTTTTGAAGGATGAATACATGATTCCAATAATCCCTGAGCCAAAAGATGTCAATAATGGCTTTACATTACACTTACTTCCTGAAGGTCTGATAAAGTCCTACTCTCTTTGGGTCACTATACTATTGGACAGTGCTGTTTTATACCCTATGCTTGGTCATAGGCAAAGAAACTTAATATCTATATGACCTGAAAGGCAACATGCTGTCTCCCTACTCCTCCCACCAAAGATAAAAGTTCAACAAACCAAAAGGAATTGGTCCACACTGACTTCAAATTACATTAATTTAACTTTCAAAATGCACTTCTGGCTGTAGAATCCCAGAAGATAAGGGACCAATGTATGTCACAAACACCGATAGCCAGATGGCTGTGGTGCCAACCAAGGATTGTTGGTAATAACACACTGTGAGAAAGAACAGGATGTCCTGGAGAAGGGGCCATACTGAGGTAGGGCAGCACTTTTCTGGGACAAACATCCTTGTTCTGGTTCCTGGAGATCAGCACAACACAGCACAACGCAGGTGCAGGAATGAGGTCGAGAAGTGGGCATGGACTACAGGGGAGATCAAGACCACCCAAGAACCCCAAAGCCTCCAACCCATTTCCAGAAAGATCTGGAAGAACAGAGAACTAATGCGCATGAGAACTAATTTGCATAGGAAGTGAGAAATTTATCTCCAGGGTGGGGAAAACATCTATAAAAGATACCTCCACCAAGCCCAGGCATTCATGTGCCCCAGGACCCTGGACACCCCATCACCTGGATCAACACTGGAGCCAGGACTGGTGATCTCTCTTTCTCTCTCACTCTCCCCCTCTCTCTCTCTTCCCTTTCACCCTACCCCTTTATCCAAACCCCACTGCCATGTGCTTATACCAGGAGATTGGGGACTAACACACCAATATCCATGCCAAAGTGTAATTTACTAATAAAACTTTGTGAGCTTTTGCAGACCATCTGACTTTTGTCATTCCTTTTGACCATGAGAATCTACAAATCCTGGGTGCTCCCTTCCCCTTAAGGGTGAGATGTCACACTGGCCAAGAACTGAAACCCTTTCTTGCACTGTTGCAAGTTCTTTTTTTTACAACTGTACGAGAGGATAGCAACACTTCAGCAGTTGAGAGATAACTAACTAGACTGAGAGCTGTCTGGCTATTCTCAATTTTCTATCAGACATTTGTTAACATTTTTACACTTGTCAACTTCTTTTACTGGATATAATAAAATAATGTATTTCAGAGCACATTAGCACTCAAAATTATATATCCTATAGCCAAAGCCACCCAAATGTAGAAAAGCAAGGAAAAAAAATAGAATGCGAGATAGGAGTTTCTAATTATCCTAGTCAAGACAAACTCTCATATTTCTTTATATTGTTCATCGTAGAACACATAAAAATAGATATCAGTAGGATGAGACACTTTATGATTACTTCCTTCCTATACTTTACTGCATTACCAACTAAACTATGTGGATATTATATACAATTAGTCTCTTCTTTCATACACACCATAGTCAGCAACATATCTCAGAACTGATAAACAGTCAAAATGACCAAAGTGATACAGTGAAAAAGTGACAGTTTTCTCCATTTCCAGATCTCCAGGTACTCTGCAAAGAATGGACCATATCCGCTACTTTTACTAACCAGAACCACACTGAAGGGTTGGGTTCCCTCCCCTCCCTTGTATATTTCAACACACAAAGCAGTAGAATCCAGCACCATGGCCTTAAGTGCCAATATTCCTCTGAAATCCTATATTATGCCTATTTTGCTGCTGAGGAGCCCAGAGTTAAAGGAATGCAACAAATTAAGATCAAGATTTCCAGAGGTAACCACTACTTCCTTAGTCTCTTAGGTGGTTGGTCAGAGACCCTTAAAAACCAATTTTGAAGAGTCATGTGCCCACAATTCCAGCTGAATCGGAAAGAACTTGAAGAATTCAAATGTAATTTTAAACAAATAACTATTCAGAGGTCACTACATTCTCAATAGAAGCAATCTGCTCAACACAAGTAATCTTTGGAAACAATAAAAAAAATCCATATCCGATTTACAGCATAGACCACAAGATCATCACTCTAAGCAGTATCACTAGTTTAGCCTGGACTAGAACATCCACCTTGATCAAATAAAGAAGGAAGAAACTGCTAGCCTGCCATCAAGTGAGTTAATCTACCAGTCACTCTAGAACTTCTGCCTCATCTGAGTTAGAAAATACAAAATAAAATTGACAGGAGGAAGAAGGCAGAAAAAAATACTTGCTTTTTCTTTAGCTTCATCACCTGACAACTGAAACAGCATCCAGACTGCAGCAAGCTTGTTATTAATGATTCCTTTCACAATCTGACATTAAGTTAAAATCTGCAGCAGACCAACCATCTTTCAAGTAATTAAAGTGTAAATACACCACCCTGCGTGTAAAATAGCACTCACTCTTTGACCTATATCTACAAGCACATAGGCCTTCCCTTGGCATTTTTATTTATTTAATAAAAAAGCTAAAGAAATACATGTACTTGCTGCTGTCATATAAATTTTCACTATCTCCTTCCCATATCCTCTTCTTTCTTTTGCCAACAATCAGAGATCAGGGAACAATATGAAGAAGAAACATAGTTGTTACTTATCACAGGAGGCCCAAAGACATTTTTAATCATGGCAACTGATTTATTGTGTTCCAGCAGTCTGACTACTTCCCAGCAAGTACTATTACTCTATGATACTTTCTTCCCATGATTACTGGTATCATCCCAAAGCAAAACTAGTTGAACCCTAAGAACTATGATCAGTAAAGATTTTGCTAGTTGAACCAGTGCAATGAAGCCCCTATTGTCCACAAGACCATGGAAACAGTTAACACCAGATTCCATTTTTAGCATCTTGGAATAAAAAATCTCTTGCATATTATCAGCACATTGACTTCTGTCTTTCTTTATCATTCTTTGTAACATCTGCTTTTTTTTTTCCTTGCAAAATCATTCTTCTGCCTCTCTATCCCACGCAATTGCTCTATTTAACAGCAAGTTTCCACTACATGCAATTATGATATGCCTTGGTTTTTTGCTGAAGGGTTTGGTCTGTTTTCTGTTTCCTACTAATGCTGACCCAAACTGCTTGTCTTCCTCGAAGGACCTTTCCTTCCTCTTCACAGAATAATTTTTTAGCCTCAGTCAATCACTTAATATATTTCTTCTGGAAACCAACTGTCCATAATTACATCATGAAGACTACTCAAAAATAAAGAGGTTTCTAGATCAAAGGGAAACAGAAGGCTGTACCTGAAACCAATGTTCAGTTACCCATCACACCTCAAAAACAACTACAGAGCAAACATGACTTCCCTTGGTGGGAGGAATTTTATTTTTCCTTTTCAAAACATTACTTTAAGAAAAGTTTCTTCAAAAAGTGATTAGGCAAGAATATTTTAAGGGATGATGCAATAATTAGACACTACCATCTTGAAATACTAATCTTCGAAAAATTAGGATTTTAGTTAAAAGTTAGTTATTTACTAGAATTAGTTAAAAAGCAAATGGATAGATAGGCCTTGCTGAAAATAATTAAAAGTTAGAAGCTAGTTAGAAGAAAACTGGGCTTGAGATAGTTATTTGAAGCTTAAATAATTGATTGCCTGTCATTTTATGTTTGCTCGGCTGTGCTTGCAATGAGAAAAGATGAAACTAGTAGGTAGATTTAAAAAAAACAAAAAAACCACAAACAATTGCAACCAGAAACTAATTCAAAGTCACAAAGAGAAGGAAATTGGAGTTGCCCCAAAAGCTATTTGTATTATCATTGATAGAAAACGTCGAGAGTTCAGAGCGAGGAAGACTCGCCTTACTTCCTCCTTTTAAGACCCCTCCCCACAAAAACGACCCCAGACTTAATTTAAGAAGCCGATCACGCACGCTTAATAGCTATTCAAGCTAATTACCATAGGAAGGAGGGAATAGGAGGGGCTGTGATTATGAATATGTATCTGTTTGAATCTTTTGTCAATAAATAGACTCTGTGATCACCTGTGATTTTGCAGTGCGTATTAGAGGATGACCTCACGTTGCTGCCCAGCGCTGAATAAACATACACTTTCTAACTTTAAATTGTTAGAGAGTCTTTTGTCTGTCACAGTTGAGTATCGGTATTAGACCAATACTCAAATTTTGGTAAATCAATCTCAAGTTGAACAAGCTACTGTACAAATAATAAAGAGTTTTTGCCTAAAGGTAACACAGAAAAAAAATAAAATCACATATAAGCCTGAGTGTTTCAAATAGATTAAACAGGAAACAAAGAATCTCCATTCTCCATCTCAAATCCCCTCTTTCAAATTCCTTCAGAGTTAAGTTTGTACTGTGACATCTGGGATAGCTTCATAAAACTAAAGACATGGGTACGAGATTTGGAGTCTTTGCAACCACTTCTAAAGGTAAAAACAAACAGGACAAAACCCAAAATAATCTCAGTTTACTCTTTACTCCTGTGTTTGTATTCAGCTTCTCAAACACAAGCTTAGCAGGCAGAATAATACTTCCAAACTTCAGGGCATAAATGGAGGCTAAAATATTCTTATAAATCTTATATTCTTATAAATCAAATTCCCTCATTAAGAAAGTTCTATTGAAGCAAGCCACTTCACTACAACTAACAAGATAGCTTAATTTAAGATAATCCCCCTTTTCTTCTTTCAGTACTGGCATACAAACTGCTATTTTATATTTTCCTGTTCTCCTAGGTCTCTTCTGGAACATTTTATATTTAACAGTCGACAAGTTTGGAGGAGTACTATGTTGACATTCAATTGTTTATAATGCTAATTGCATCTGTCAGTGGCAGCATACCACCTTCTCCACCTCTGATTAAAGAATTTGTAGCACTTTGTGTGAGAGGAGGAGCCATCTCCATGGCACTAGAGGAGATATTCAGTCTGGAGGATTCATGCCAGAACAGATAGATACCTTGTGAGGAATTGCGGCCCATGGAGAACCTGAAGGACCACAGCCTGTGGAAGAGGCATCAGAGCAGGAGAAAAGTGCAAAACGGAAGGAACAGCAGAGAAGAAATGTTATGTACTGACTATACTCCCCCTTGTGCTGCTCATGGGGAATACAGGAGTCTGGAGTGAATGAGTGAAGTTAGGCATGGGAAAGGGGAGAGAGGAAAGGTGGTGTTTTAATGTGCCTTTTTGTTTCTCGATACCTGAATCTATTTTAATTGGCAATAACTTAACTTTTCCCCAAGTCGATTCTATTTTGCCCATGATGGTAAACTGGTAAGCAATCTCCTTGCCTTTATCTTGACCCACAAGCCTTTTCATCCTATTCTCCTCTGCCCCCTCCCTGGCTTGAGGAAAGGGAGTGAGTGAGCAGGTGGGTGGGTGTTTGGCCCTTAGCCAAGGCTAACCCACAAAAAAAAAATGTTAAGCAAACCATTCATTTCAGACTAATTTTTACCTGGTTCAAGTTTACAAAATCGACTATTTCAGTCCAATAGAGAGAATCTTCCATTAAAATGTTTATATGACTTTCTACTATGATGCACTGTAAGTACAAAACATTTAGAACAAAATAGCTAAGACACAAAAACATTTTACAACAACTAACATTCTTTGTAGACTGTTCCTAGTCTGTCAAAAGAAGATCTCTTTCCGCAACAATATTTGAAATTCTTCTTTTCAATATTTCAGTGGGTTGGGTTTTTTTTTTTTATTATATATCCATATTTTTTGTCTGTATGTTTGGTCAGTGATGGTTTCATATCACCATAAAGATAGCTAATGAATACTACATAGTTATTCACCAATTTCAGATTGAAGTCCTTTTCCCCTAGTTTTATTCTAGGAAGCAGTATTTTGCTTATTTGAGAAGTTATCTGCCAGAACACACAGAGAAAACATTACTGCAAATTAGATCAATCTCAATATTGCAATCCAACAGGTTTTATTTGTAAACTAAAACCTATGAGAGGAATAAAGTATTTATACTTGTTCCTCAGAGTTCTGAACTTTAAGAAATATCTGGGGTTTTTTTGAGCAACCTTCCTCAAATTGTAGCTTGTGCTATAATAAAAATTGTAGTCCTTCCAATTTTATTTGCAAGCCTAAAAATTCAACTTGTCCATTCCAAATGTACTCTACATATATGTTTGGATATCTGACAGATGTTACAATTCTTATCCAATGTTTCTTAGCTAACACTCTTATAATCCATCCATGGATTCCAAACATCAATCTTTGTTTAATTCAAAGGCCACAACACTATTACATTTGGTTCTATCTTTAGTGAATTATAATAATCATTCAAAAACAACCAACCTCCAACACTTCTGCTTGCAGTAGCTCTTCTTTCCATCCATCAACCAATTATGTACTCACATTTTTCGTATCCTAATCACTCATCTATGTTTTTTCTTTTCATATCAAAATATAATTTCAAATTGATAGAAGAAGAAATAAATGCTAAGTGTGACCTTTTAAATCTGTTTTTTCTCAACAATGTAATTAGTTACAAGTCTAACGATATCATATAAGGAAATAAATTGTTTAAATACTGGTTTTAAGTGGTGATCTGTGGACTATTTCTAATGGGCCTAAAAGGATAATCAAGAAACTCAAGTACATATACTCTAGAATAAAGTATAAATGCAAAGTTTCTAAAAGGGCTAGCACTATGTAAGGTTTCTGAATGCCCACAAACCAAAAGCTATTACAAACTATTGGTTTTAAACAAAAATCTAACATCCAATTGCAAAATTCATGACTAGCATTTTTTCAATACCAACTTTCCAAAGTTCCTTTAGCTTACTGGTTTATAAATTTTTTTTTAAAAAAAGGTCCCTTAGCTAGTCTTCTGACAGCAAGGTAAACTTCAGTTTGAGTCTGGGTATAATTACAGCTGCAATATCTTTAGCAGAAATTCTGAGACTGAAATCTCTTTATGAAGAATATACTCTCATGGAAATAATACCACATTCACCACAACTCAAACATTATATCTGTTGTGATGACCTTTGGTTCTCTAGGGTTTCTGTCACCAGGTACAAGGAATTTTTAGGCTGTCCCATATAGACCTTAAATCTAATTTGCTCTTGTATAGCATGTTTCATGTTCAAGTGCAATGCATCTATATGTCACATTATAGCACTAACACAGTTGATCTCTCAAAATATGAGACGATTCACAGTACAAATAAAAGATAAATATCTAAGAATACTCTGCACATAACAGAGAATAGGCATTTATAATCTCACCCAAACCAACACAGTTCAGTGAGGAACTTTTAATTTCCTTCAGTGGGTCATGGTTTAAGCCCATACTAAAATTGGCAAATAGCATCAATCACCATCACATCAGGAAAAAAACAGCTAGCTTTTCCCCTTTTCACTCAGTAACTATGTAATATGAAATATATATGAAACTGTACATTCTGTGCTCCACCTTACAAAGGACTTGATTTCAAATATAAAAGTCCTTTGTAAAAATTTATTGTTAGACAAAATAAAACAAGCATTAATTTTAACCCAGCACAAGCTGAAATTCCAAAGTTCATCATTAACCATCTTTCTATTCTTGGTATATGCATGGAAGCATGGTTACTTGTATTCATTTGCTCATCTCTCATCCTATCATTTCTATTATATATAATCTAGATTTCACATTTCCTCTTGAGCTCTTCTGAGTATTCCATCTGATATTTTCCCCATGGAATTGTACTTTAAGATGTTGTGACACTAAAAAATTTAATTTGAAATTTTGAGGAACTGTATCAACTATGCAATTGATGTGCAAATTTATGTTGGTGAGGAAAAAAGTAAGGCCACATGTGACATCACCCAAAACTATTAGAGATTAAAAGGTATGCTTAAAAATAAAGAAAAAAAATCCTTCTTGTTGTGATAATTGATAAAAGATTCGNTTATTGATTACAACGGGAGACCACACTACAAAAAAGAGCTACAAACCAGGTTTGGTGGGGCACAGATTGGGCAGTGACCCCTCATGTTCCCCCAGCGCGCTGCTTGCTCTGTCTATATCTAATAAATCAATCTAAATTTTGCTAAATATCGAGACTCTTGTCTCTCACAACATTTCTATGCAGTGATGATGGCCTGAGTTTTGTTACTTTACCTTCTGATGATCAAAAGCATTCTCTTTTTCTGGATGTATTTTAATATGAAACATTTTCCTTCACTCATTAGGTTACAGATTCATAATACTAGAAAGCTTTCAGGAAGCTTCTCAGTACCATAAATATATTCCTTGGGGGGGTGGTGGTGGGGGGAAAACTTTCATGGTCCTTTTTCTTTGGTGTCTTAGGATGTTTTGTTTAAAACATAACAATGTTGCTGGAAGCTTTTATGTCATGGCAGATGAACAGTGTTANTGATTTTGCAAGCTGGTAGCCGATACAACTTATTTGGAAAACATACCATAATACAACATAACATAAGATAACATAACAAGGTGATTTTAAACAGAATTATTTTATCATATAATTTCCCTTATCTAGTGTCCATGCTTCACTTCAGAACTTGGTATTCTGGTTTATACAAACCCCAATGCTTCTGTGATTGACACGAATCTTTTATCAATTATCACAGAAAGAACTGATTTCACAATGTTCTCTGCAAGAATCTGAGAAGCCTCAGGATACAAGCACTTGCCTCCAAATATTATGTTACACACAAAAGCTATTTCTTTAGCTTACTAATCAAACCCTTAAATCCCATTAACTTTAACCAAAGAAAAATATATAGAAACGTGACCTCAGCATGGAAGCATAAGAGTTAAAAAGAAAAAAAATTTTCCTCTATGATTCTGTAATTCAGGCAATTTTCTCCACTTCTCGTTTACTGATAGCATGAAATCAGAAAGAATACACATCACAGTCTCGTACATTGAAAAACGGAGGAAATACGGGGAGGGGGATTGGCAGCAAAGCTTAAAGAAACATTTTTTTTAAATTGGGATATCCATAATGTTAGGATCATTTCCCATCTCAGCTTTGTTTACTGGAAGCCCGCTTGCTCTCCTCCATTTTCTGGTGGAGCTAGAGAACATGACATGGCTTACCTGACTCAGATCACAGCTCTCTGCCAAATTGGTCACTTCCTCTTATACATGTAAATAGCTTCATCACACACACACACACGCGCGCGTGCGCGCGCTCACACACACTCACTAAAATAGCAGTAGAAAGCACTCAGACTTGAATGTCTATTTCCAAACATTAGAAAACGAATGCAGGCCCCCCCGCCCCCTTATGG
>VXBI01014745.1:0-34177 GCA_013397375.1 Toxostoma redivivum | reverse complement strand
AAAGGAACTAGTCCTCTTAACTGTTGGGAACAGTATGAAGACAAAGCTCCTATTTGCTCTAAATCTAATCAGAAGTGTTCCAATACAAAAAACAGAGCCAAAGCAGTAAAATTAAAATATTCCACTTGAGCACTTCAGAAAGGAAGGGTTTATCTTTCTTTTTTTCTCTTTCTTTTTTTTTCCTTTTAAAAATAGTCTCTGGAGCTATTTTTGCCAGCCAAAAGGCTGGCATTTTTTTTTTAAATATGTATATTTAAAATAAATAAGTTTATCTGTAGATACATAAAAGGAAAACAAAAATATTTTTCTAGTTGGACAATCTGTTACAATCACCTTGAAATTAATATTAGATTTCTGAGTCTCTTTGGTTCCTTTTTTAAACTCCATTTGGCATGGAATTTAAAAAACACCAGTTATTAGTATTAGTAGTAGTTTTAATTAATTGAGCTGTTTTCCAGAGCACCTTGCAATATATTTCCATAAATTTGGTACTATATTCTTTTCTTGCCCACAGCTCTTAGCAACTAATATAGGACATCTATAGGGGTAGCGCCTGAAAGATTAAAGCTCATATACAAGTATTTGTTTCTGGTAAACAGGACAGTGATAATTTAATTTTAGGGTTAAATTTGATATTAGGTATAAAAAGACTCTATAAAATAATTTCAAAAATGTTTAAAATTATGACAGATTTTGATCAAAACCTTGAGCAATAAAGAGAAAGAAATCCCCTCATCATCAATAAAAAACCCTTTCATCTAGAAGAATGAGATTTATTAAAAAAGGGTGATGAAAAAACAATAACTCTGTCAGTATAATACATGTATACACACACAAAGGTCAATAAATAGCCCAAGTAATGGAAGGAACTCATAAGCTATGCTTCTGCTGATTTCATTGCAAGCATTCCCTGAAATTACATTTATTTTTGTGAGTATTGTTGCTTGGAAATCTCTGTGTGTTTGATATCTATTCTCACATCAAGAAAGCTTGGGGGGAAAGCTCCATTTGCATGTATTTTCATGCAATTAATAATAATTCAGGGTTTGTGCTTTTCTTATGCCAAAACTGTGCTTGCCAGTGTTTGCAGCCCTCCAAATGCATATATTAGTCCAAATCTGAATCCCTCTGATTTCCTCTTCTGTTTGAAACAATGCTTGTTCAAAAGATATTAAGTGCGATTCTCTTTTGTCTTCGTTCAATCCAGAGTAGTTTTTAACATTTTTATCCAGACTCCTTGATATTCTGTTTTAAAATGGCTTCAATTTTCCAGTCTGACCAAGTCTCCGTGTGCATTTTGATTCCTTTATGCCTGATTGCAGCCAGTGGGAGTCTCTTCATTGATTTCAATGGAATTTGGATAAAGTTCGTTTGCAGCATAACTTACATATGTTTGCTGTCATGGAATAAGACAGCTCTCAGGGCAGCAGCTTCCAGGGAACTTGAGAGAACAAGGAATAAATTCAGGGTCTCTGATCTTGCTTGGGAGGGACTTAAGCAAGTTCTGGTTTATTAGTGGTGACTGCCCTAAATAACACATCTTGGGTGTCTGCCCTTTAACTGCAGTAAAAGATTCTTTTCTGACTCAGGCTCTCCCAGTAGTCAGCTCATTTTAATATTTTTATGGTACCTCTGTCTTCTGCAAGATTTCCTTCTCATGATTTCAAATACTCATTGACACACTGGGTATTTGGGTGTTTTCAACATCTGTTGACTCTTTGAGGTTCAAACTCTACATCTTTTATAGTTTGGTTCTTTTTTCACTTTCCAAAAGACGTAAAAAATTTAAAAACATGGCATGGAGCCTGGATTTTTTTTCTTGTTTTGCTTTGTTTTTTTCTGTTTTGTTTTGTTTTGTCACGTAGGTGCATCATTCTGCACAATCTTATTTTGTCTTTGTTGTTGTTGTTTTTGCCAGACAACATAATTATCTTGATTGGTGGGTGGCCAACTAAGTTTTAATTAGATCCAGGGGGATTTGATCAGGACTATGTATTAAAAAAAATGCAAAACAACGTTGCTAGAATTATTGTTTATTTATGTTGTGAGGCATCCTCTGTAAAATATGACGTTGCCTCTTTGTGTTTCCAGTTCTGCCCTCTCTTCTCCTGCCTTGCTCTTTCCCTTGCTTCGCAGGGAATGGTGAGCTGGCATTAACATCCTCACACTGAGCCAGCCCTGCCAAGCTGCTGCTGCTAGAAAATGTCCAGCAGCTCAGTCCCTGCCAAACAGAGCCATTGATCCTCCAGCTTGTGCCAGTTCAAAGGAGCACAGGATGCATCTCCAGCTTTGTGGAAGGGCTGACAAGTGATTGGGGGCAGGCAATTGGCATGGACATCAGTGAGCAGCACTGGAGGCAGGGAGAGGACTGCACTCAGGAGATCTTTCTGGCTGGTTATAGTTATTAGCTTTTGACTGGAAAAGGGCCGTTTCTTATTTATTCAGTAATCTAAAAATATCCTGGTAATGAATTAGCCTGAACAGGGGGAGGGGGACAAAAAAACATGCATATTGATTTTCTAAAATCAGGCAGGAATGCTGTTATTTTCTAATTAACGTTCAGCATTAGAGAACAATCCAGCTGGAAAGAACCAGCTAAGCAATTCCAAGCTTTGTTGCTTTCTGCACTTTTTCTAGTGATATTTTTCTCATTTAACTTCTTAAAAAAGAAAGATCCTAGTAACAATTTAGGCCATTTCTTTGGCTGATGAGGATTAACTTGTGGACTTCAATGGAGTAACTATGGTACAAATCGAATTGTTCCTGCTGAATCAGTAGGCATGTTCAGCTAATAAAGGCTGACCCTTCTCCAGTACTGGAGAAAAGTGTGAGATAAACCATCTGAATGCAGTATTCATGATGAGGAAGCTCCTCTATAAAACTGAGAGCAGGTCTGGGTTTCTGGTGATACTGGTGATGAGCTCTAGTCTGATTTTGGCTGATTCACCCTTTTATTTCCACTTCTCTGTTTTATTCTGTCTAGTATAGTGTGCATGGCTCTTCTTTCTTATGGCTTAGCATACTCAAGGCTCACAAGATTCAATAGTAAACAATGAGTAAAAATGATATTATCACATCCAGCCCCTTCAAGTCCCCTTT
Organism: Toxostoma redivivum; assembly: GCA_013397375.1. NCBI lineage: Eukaryota > Metazoa > Chordata > Aves > Passeriformes > Mimidae > Toxostoma > Toxostoma redivivum. Next base: position 31,078 of record VXBI01014745.1, on the reverse strand, counting down.
AGTGGCCCCTGAGTGCATGCTCACAGCTAATGCTGTGACCAGGAGCAGCCTCCACCACAAACCCAAGTGGCAGCTCAGGGCCACACCACTGGCTCTCCACTGGATGCTGCAACTCATGTTATGCACCCAGAGCAGTGAGCACTGATAACAGGGAAGAGATTGGAAGCAGGGAAATCACCACTTTCTGAGTAAACATGGGCACACACAGGTCAACATACATTTACATAAATTGAGAGCCTGACTTTTTAAACAGGTTTCTGAGGTTCTTTCTGAATTTCAAGTTTTCTATGCTTCCTGAATTTTTATTTTGCTCTCTTGCAAGTTGCCCTTTTCAAATTATTAACTTGTGCAAGGGTGAATTCTACTGAGTTTAAGCAACAGCAGAGGTTTCCTGGCCAGCAGCATATGCTGTATTTCCATGTAATTTGTTCCGTTTTCCCCAAATGCTATGGGGAATCTGGCTGCAGAAAGTCCATATTGGGAATTTACCTGGTAAACAAGTTGGGAAACAAGTGCTGAAATAGAACTCAGCTTTTGTACATCTTGGACTTGGCAGAGTATTTGGAAAAACTTCAAGCACCCATTACTACTATATTGAGACAGAAATCTTGCCAGATATTTCTGAACAGTTTTGCATATATTTCAATATATATGTTCTTATTTAGCAAATGTTTAGCTATCACTGTAGGTTTCCTTTAAAGGTCTAGGAAGGGCCCAGGGAGAGAGACAAAACCAGCAGCTTTTGCTGAGGAATGATATGCCCCACAGCCATACTGTGTGTTTTGAGTCTGGAGACAAATTTTAGGGCCTGGATTTATTTATAGTGTCTAATAGATGCTTTGATAATTATTTGCATGGGAATGGAAAACAAATTCTCCAGATTAAAAACTATAAAAAAGCTTGTTTGGATTAGCATGATCAACCGAAAGCATCCATTTGATTCTTGGTATATATATAATTTACAGAGCTGCAAAATAAACACACTCTACTGTTCCTCTGTTGAAGGCTCCAGCTGTAAATATTTCATTACTTTAAAAATGTATTGCTATTAGATAGGTCTCCTAATATTCAGCAGAATCAAATTTTAAGAAATAAAATAAAATTTCTGTTTCCTGGAGAACCTTTTTTAAACATAAAATTTCAATTGGGTGAAAATTGCTGTTCCACCTGTTGGGTGCCAGCAGAATTGTCCCACAAGTAAGTAGGGGGTTTTTTATTGGCTTTGAAGGCATAATCAACCCCAGCTCTTATGAGTGCAGGTGTAATCACATCATGACCTGGTCTGTCTTGCAGTTCATCATCACCTCTAAGGAAAACAGATCTGCTCCTCATTGTTACACAAGGGGACAAAGACTAGATGAGGAAAGGGGGAAATTCATCAGACAAACAGAAACATCACCCACAACAGGAGAGAGAAGCAGAGCACAGACTCCCTCTGTTCATAAAGTACAGAAAATAGTCACAAGCAGCCTGGGAAAAAAGACTTGTGACAAGGGCTGAGGGTTTCATGGCACAAAGGTCCCATGGGGCCATTATAGAAAGACAGGCATGACCTGGTGACACCAGCATTAGAGCTTTTTTTTATACAACCAGGACACTTCTGGTGATCTTCCTGCCTTACTTGAAATGGACAAAACCCAAGCTTTTGTAGAGGATTTCAGGATGGTTTCTTCCTGACTTTGAAGAAGAAAAAAAGAAGGAGTTCTTTGGTGGGTTTTCATTCTTTGAGTGCTGTTTCTGGAGAAAAACAAAACAAAACAAAATAAAAAATCCTGAGGTGTTTGAGAAATAATTTGATAGTGTTGGGGTGATTCTTTTTTATTCAGGAATTGATGGGTTTTGCTGTCAAAAACCTGACACTGAAAGAACAGAATTAAATATGAGTGCATAGATACATAGGAAGATTTTTCTTCTCTATGTGATATACCAAAGCCACAAATAATCACACATCTGTAAAGAACTCATTTGCTGCCCATGTAGAACTTTGGCACCAACTATTCCACTTCTCAAGGATAGATCCCCATAAAATAAACAGTGTTCCTGAACATCATGAAGTACCATTTTTTCCAATTTATTATTGTGCTTCTTGAAATTCTTAAGGAGCCCCAAATAGAACATTAAACAAAGACTGCAGTCCCTTCCTATAAAAAGTTACAGTCTGAATTATCCAAGTGTTAAAAGAATTTAGCCTGTACACAGAGGAGTTGAAAACCATCCAGCACTAAATCAGTGTAAATTACATGTCTGGAACAAAACTTCACACCAAAAATTTGCAGTATTAAGCCTACAGATCACATTGTTAATGTTGGTTGTCTTCAGAACATGTCAACAGACATCCCCTCTTCCTCCACTGAGCATTCAGACAGTAAAATACCATAGAATGGTGCTGCTTTGCAGATTTTTACTCACTCCTGAGACTTGGTTTCTCTTTCTGTGAGCCCTGAAGAACTGTTTTGGTCGTCAGCCATGAATTACCTTTGCAAAGTAAATTTCTTATGTAGGAACAGCTGCATAGGTTAGAATTGCTAACACTGACATGAGAGTACTTTGTGCCACTTGAAGAGCCATTGAGAACTCTCATGAAATAGTGACATTTCAAAGCAGACTTCTTTTGCAGAAATCTGAAATGACTTCAAACAATTTTACATCTCATCAAAACTTAAAAAACAGATACTCTGACTACTGCAGTGTCTCACTATTTTATTATTTCTTAGCAGTGTTATAGAGGTTTCGACAAACATTGAGGTGGTTTTTTTTTCCTTATCAAAATGCATATTGAGTTATAGCAAAAGTTTCATGCTTGTGGAAAATTACATAGAATCTTCATGTGCACACTCTGAATCCTCAATTGGAATAATAAGCTGAAAATGAGATAAATTTCCCTCATTTGCTCATGTATGCAAATTAGGCACAGAGCACCTGAACTGAAATTATGAACTGACAATATATATCACATATGGTAGAAGTTGTTCAAAATATTAATATATTTATGGAGAATTTAGAGAGTCTGAAAAAGCTTCAAGAGAATGCCTGCAGTGTTGCTTCTATGACCATATCAGATAATTTATCACCATTTCAGCTACATCCTGTTCACAGCAATGCTCCTTGAAAGTGCTAACATAGAATTCTCAAAAAGGCTGTTATCTGCCTTCCTGGATTCCTCAGCTACTGTCTCAAGAGCTGATAGTGCATCACACTGGAGAAAAGTGATGAAAAGAAAGGTGTCATTGCTCTGGCTGCATTCAAGTTCATGTTCAGCTCACACTCCACCACTTCTCCAGGTTTATTTCAGAGATGGTATTTGTTACTTTCTTCTGTTCTCTACTGTCCTGTCTACTTCCTCACAGCAATAAAGTCTGAGCCTGGGGAAAGAGGTGACTTGGTGAGCCGGATTAATGGATGAATGCTCACCTTGTTAGTTACCCTGTGGCACTGCAGATGCCAAGGGAGGAAGATAAGCCTTGGGCAGTCATGCAGGAGTTCTTCAGAACACTCTCTAATCTCCAGCACTTTGCAGCTCAAGGACTGCCCAAATCAAACAGGATTCATGTATGTGCAGTAATTCTGAGTACATTTCCCTCCATGAAATTGTCCAGCCTCTGCTTGAATCTGCAAACTACGTATCCCCAGTGTCCTGAGGCAAGGCATTTCATAGCTACACCCTGCCTGAAGAATTACCTCTTTTGGTTTCTCTTGGACGTGCCAGTTTCTGACTATTCATGTATCAGATAAGGGACAGAACAAGTGGGCCAACCTTGTCTTACTACTCAGGAACAAGAACGTTTATCTACAAAAAGTTATCCCCATCTACTAAATCTAGCCAAACACTGGCTAAACACGACATCAAATTAATCAGCATTTCATGCACTTCCAGGTGAAAGTTTAGAAAATCCCCAGCATTCGTTTTCCACTCCATATCATCCCAATTTCAAGGACATTTATACCCTGTCTTTCTACACAACACTTAGCTAAAGCATGCCTCATTAGCTCACATGCAAGCCTTCATGCCTCCATAACCTAAATTTCTTTTCTCACCTTCCTCAGATGATATTTCTTACCTCATTGTTGAAGCTCCAATTGATTTACTGCCCCCAAACACAATTCAGATGCTCTACGCATTCCTGGCCCCTTTAAACTCTCCTCAATGGCAATGGGTATGGAAGTGCTGTTCAGGTCCTTGCATTTAACATCATTTGATTCTTCTTTCTCTGTCCTCCATCTCCCTCACCTCCCCTTATTTGTATTCTCATCAGTGTCACATTAAATGCTGTGGAACACGCTTTTAGGGTAATAACAGGCCTGAAGTTTATGAAAAAAAAAAAGATTGATATCAGCTTCATAAAACTCACGGGAAGCAATATCTTTTCTGTGCCTTGCCATCCCTTTAACTGCAGCTCCCTTTATACATTGTGGAGGGAGAAAAGAATTTTAAAAAAAAAGGAGGAAAAAGGCGATATCTCCAAACAGCAGTGGGATTTTGGAACCTGGTGTGCCATTAATTTCTTTATCGCTTTAACAGCAAGGAAGTTGCACTTGCTTCTTTGTGTATTTCAGTGGTGTGTTTCTTTCAAGGGCTTGGTAATCTTTTTCCTTAAATGTCAGTAGATTCTGAAATGCTCAAGCTTTGTAACCAGTGGTTTATAGCCATCAAACACCAAAAGGGCAGCAGATGAAGAAACTGACTATTATTGCAGAGAAATTGAATATATGCCAGGTATCAGGATGGAAGGTGAAATGAGACAGTGAAATCAGGATGGAGTTTTGCACTGAAGCCCAAGCTGGTGGCACCTGGTTCCCTCTGTGAGCCTGCACCATCAGGCTGAATGATGTCCCTCACCTGTTTATCTACAAGTGGGTTCTTCTGAATATGAACCCAAAGCCACATTTGGGTAGGGTCATGCTCACACTGTGCATTATTGGCTTTGACTACAGGACTTATATGGGATCCACCACTTATTTCAGCAGCAATTCCATCAGATCTCTCTGCTCCAGAGCAGCACCTGTGTCAAACACAGCTTGCTGCAGCTGCAGGAGGGGAGGGTGGGCTGCAGACCTCACAAGGCTCAAGGACTCTGGCATAGCATCCCTTTTAGGGTTGTACACCAGTTAAACAGCATAAGGCTTTTGAGCAAAACCTCCCTGCTTTTATTCCAAGAGACACTGGAGAGGCAAAGGGAGGTACTAGACTGCTCAGCCTTACAGCACCCAGAAACATTCTCTCACCTGAAATTGCCCATATGCCTTAAAGCAGCATCTCCCATATCTCTGTATCTTTCCAAATCAGTGCCTTAGCAGAACTTTTTTCAAATAATTTCTATTTCAATGGTCTGTTTTTCTATTCCCAAGTCACAGTTTAACCTTTGGTTTTGCAGGTTGGAAGAGTGACACAGGTACACTTAAGATGAGTAAAGCCTTTTCTATTTATTTTTCTTCCCTTTTTTGTTGCAGTCCTTTTTTACAGTTTTTACTCTTGATAGTAGACATTAAATTCAACAAAAAAGTAAAAGCCATTGCATTTCAGCTTTCTGCTTCATTGCCTCTAAATATGTGATTTCCCCCCATTTTTAATTATTTTTTAGATGCTGCCAATTTAGCAAAACTTGCTAAAATGGACAGATGAGGGGTGGGAGAACCTGAAGAAATAAGCTACCTTGCCAAAACCATCCCACTAATCCCATCAACTAGTCCGTGTTTGCCAGAAGCAATTGCAAAACAACAAACAGGCTTTCTATTTTTAAAATTGGCCAAATTGTCCTGGCTCCACTTTTCCCAAGTGCCAACAGACAAATTGCTGTAATACAGCTATCCCAGCAGAGGCATGATTCTTAGCTCAGTAAAGTCAGTGGGAGTTTCTGCACAGGCTTTTCCCTCAGCTCTGGAACAGTCCACACAGACACTTGACCCACAGCCCTTCACAGGGATATGCCAATAGGTGTCCACTCAGTGCTCAGCATCCCAAGATGGAAAGTAAGGAGATGATTTTGAAATCCTGAGTTCAGGTAAAATATTTATCCATTTTCATCTACATTCTTCTCCCCTCCTCCCTTTTTTAGTTTTTTTTTCTGTCTGAGGAAAGGATTTTCCAAATGTGTCCAGCTCAGCTATAGGTGATGACTGACCAGGCAAAAAGGGAAGGCAGCCAGAAGGTTGCAATGTCAAAGAAATTGACAGAGGATTAATAGCTCTCAAAGAGCTGTGTTGTCAGATAATCACTGAATGCAGTCACTGAGTACAGGCCTTTCCCCAGTAATTCCAAGATCAGGCTCATCAGCGTGTTCCTAGTCACAAATGTGTAAAAATCGAGTAATTCTCAGAAAAATGTTAAATAAACACATGTTACCTGTCCTAAAGGACTTTGGAGCATGATTGAAAAGCTTTTACAAGGATCATAGCTTGCCCTGAAAGGGTAATTCAACCACAGCTCTTAAGCTAATCATCGTTTCGGTTGCAGAGCAAAAAGACATTGCAGAGCTGAGTTAACCATCAAAAGAAATTGAGTGAAACAGCCCAGGCTGACTGACCAGCCTTTGGGTTCAGAGCAGGTCCTTCCTTTCTGAAAAATATTAAAGAATGAAGTATTTCTTCTGCCAGGTAAGAGGACGTCTCAGGGCACAGCACAGGTTGACCCAGTTGAAATGAAATCATTCTACAAATACCATGGAATTGTTACAGGAAGCTAGCAATGCCCCAATCCCAAATCAGATCCAAGCTTTGGAGAAACATGTAAGTAGATTGAATGAATCCTGTTGGCTGGGGAAATATCTCCAAACCAGTGAATTAATATTGCAGAGCAGAGGATTATTCACTGGAAAACTAAGGGGATTTTGGCTGGGTATGTAGCTACTGGATTTAATCTCTAGCCTGTGAAGCCTTTGCTCTCCCAGCCCGCCTCCTACAGCTGCTGGGATTTGGCTCCTTCTCTACTTTACAGTCGAACAGAGTTAGAAGTACCTGCAGCAGCACTTGAGGAGCTGCTTGTGGCACTTGATAAACAGCTCTGGATGCAGCATTGTTAATGTGTCTGGAGATGTGCTGGGTGAGGGATGCCTCAGGAGTCACCTCTGTCCCCCCGTGTGCTTCTCTCTGCTTGGATATCAGGGCTGCATTCGTCTGGAGTCAGAGACAACGGCTGGTAAATAACAAGAAGTATCAAGAGGGAGCAGATGAGGGGAAGAGACACAATTTACTGAATAATAATGCCAGAATTCAATGCACCAGAGCACTTTGATTTAGCTGTTTCAGGGACTGGCAGCCCACAAAGCAGCACTTCACCTGCTGTAAGAACACTGCAAATCTGAGTAAGGACAGGGAGAAAGTGTACAGATCATATCCTGGGACATGGAGCAGGCAAATATTTAAACCCTTAGCCAACTGCTTCTCAAAACCATCATTCTCCTGCCACTGCAGTCCCTTCCATCACTGCTATTTATCTGAAAATGGAGACAGTAAAAGCAGCTGTAAGGAAGATGAAGTTTGCTTAGTCTTTAGTTCATTGACAGTGGCCAGAAACAGCTGCAGCAATCTCATATTGCTCCCAGCTTGATAGGAGGAACATGGGGAGACTTGGAAGTTCAGCAAACCTGAGTATGGACAAGAAAATAATTTTCTCAAGGAAAATGTTGAAAATCACTGTAATAGATGTTCTCTCTATCTAAAATATGAGTTTGGTCATCCTGAAGCAGGGTGGCTGGATGCAGTCCCAAATGGCTACCAAAGCACTTGAACCCAAAATGTGGGCATTTAGCTGCAAAGATGGTCAAAAGAGCCTGTGAAAGCAGGACAGACAAATACTTAACACCCAGCTGTTCCCATGAAAGCTTTTGCAATTATTGCAGCTCAACATCAAACTCTACTGACTGCAAGCAATTCTTACTTTAAGACATTTCTACTCTTCACTTCCTGAGAACAGAAACACTCACAGCCTTTTTACTGTTCCACAAGGAGGCTTGAGCAATTAACTTTGTTTTACCACTCAGTTCAGAGTGGGTGAAGATTTTAGATATAAACTGAAGGAGCATCCATGGATGCAATGAAAAGCACAGATCCTTTCATGATTCACTTTGGTGACCTTGCTCTCTCTCCCTGTTTCACCTTTCAAAGATATTTCAACTCTGAAATCTATTGTGTTTCCTCTTCCAATCCCTATTCCACCCTGGCTTTTAAGGTCCTCTCTGCCCTGATTTTATCTCTGGTGCTGTACATCACGTATGTGCTGTTAGCATTGCCACAGAGGTCACAATTTTTCACCAGCTCATAAGGACACACTTTGATGCAATCCAGTAGGAACCCAGTTCTACAGACATAGAATGAACAGGAAAATCCTTTTGGTTCATGTGAATTTATAAATCACACCCAGAATCCTGCATTTCCATTGCAGAACATCTACATTACCTTTTGAGTATTGTGTGTGCATTTACATATGGATATATATACACAAATAAACCCCACATGTATATGACATGTATAGATAGAAATACACACACACTGTGCACGTTGATATATAAAATATATGTTATTGGCTCCCCTGCTCCTCTGATTTTTCAATGTTATCTCTTTTTTTCTGATAAGCACTCAGCAGATGTGAAAATGGTTATTTTTGAATATATGGCATTTCACCTTCCCAAACATTACTCTATATAGAACATGTGTGAATGTACAATTGTTTGCACTTTAATAATTCTTCCTCTAATTCTGTAGTTGAAGATATTGAATTCAATTTTGCTTCTGATACAATAAGGATTCATTATGAAACAAAAAGAATTTCTCCTTCCTCCTTCTTTTTACACAGGAATCCCAGCAGGCACATCATATTTTCTATCCTGCAGGCATGGGTTTGACTTACCTGCTTCCTCACAAAACTATGTTGAAGTCAGCTTGACTATAAGTAAATTTCCATATGGAAGGAAAGAAACACAGAAGAAAATGCTGGAACCTGACTGCTCTCTGCAAATGTCCATTGATTAACTCAGTTATCTTCATGATTCTAGGATGCTCTGATTTCAGAGTACCACTGCAATATAATAAAAAATCAGGTTGCTGCTATTTATTGCTTTATTGCCAGTAACAGTAAGGCACCAACACAGTGCAGGGAGAGGAAATTGTCTCTTGGTAAAGATTAAAACTGTAATTTGGGATCTTGTTCAAAGACATGCTCTAATTAAAAAAAAAATCTATTAAAGAGATACAAAATGATCTATGTGCCTAGTCATCAGTTAGACTTTATTAAAATAGTTCAATCTATTGTTTGCTATTTTTTCATCCCTAGGAACTTTAAAAAGAACAATATTCAAAAATACTCCTAAAATGAAGTGGTCAAAAGTTTTGGAACTCATGCAGAGACAGAGAAAAATCAATAAACCTTGGACATCCAGTTTCACTGAATTATTAAATAAAACATCTCAAAGTTCCTGTGCCACACCCAAAAATAAATAAATAAATAAACAAATAAATAAATAAAAAGATTGGCCCTGTTGGCTCTGATTCTGAAAAGATCTCATATCAGCACTAGTTTTTAGGAAATTTCATCTTACTGTGTCAGAAAGGTCATGAGGAATTCCTGAGAGAGATCCTGTTTGTCAGTGCTCCAAGCAAACCTTTGCCTGTTTCGGCATGGGGGAAGAAAATTTCAGTCACATTGGTTCCAACATAAAGCCCAATTTTATCTGTGTAAATTCCAGGCAGTACTGGTCTCACTCTGCCTCTGCTTAAGCATTCTGCAGTAAACAGCCTACATGAAAATTCTCATCTCTTCAGCCATAAAGAACACGAGAGGTTATAGCCTCATATGCAGCTGCTCTGCCCCAGCTCAGCCCGTGGACGTGCAGCTCTCCAGCCAATTCCCAGCACACTCTGAGTCACAAAGTGCTGCAGGAAAGATGGTCCTGAAAGCTGAGGCTCGAGCCAAAGGACAGAGCTCCTTTATCCCACTTCTCTTGCTCTCAATTGATCTTGACCAAATTGCAGCCTCCAACTTCTGCATTTACTTGGACATGGTATGTGAGAATTCATCTATGTTAGAAATGGCAATATAGTATTGGCTTTCCCATTTATGTACTAGGCTTTGCAAGTTATTATTAACCACAAAGATTTGATATAGTACAATTTGTAGTTGCTTTTAAGTACTTTTTGGTATAGTATAATCTGTCAGTTTATGTATGCACCATATAGTTTATATAAATAGTAGCATGATGAATATATATATTATATATTAGGCCTTAGCATAATATTAAAATAGAAACTATATAATATTAAAATGCTTTTATTTGTGTAACTCACTCAAATAATAGTGTGAAATAGCTATGCTGTCCCTCATGTTTGTGCACTATCTGAATAAGATAACAGTGACAAAGCCAGGACACCAAGAGAAAAAAAATTACTGATTCTTCATTATCAAGAAGGGAGTTCCTTTAACAGAAGGGAGCTTCAAGAAGAAATAAAATATATTGATTTAATCTACAAGATGGCATGCAGACATGTCAAAGGTTAAAACCAAGCAAAAAAACTCTGAGAACATCTAAACTCACAAGAATGTTTGACTATGTATTAACTCTGGTGAATATGCATTAACCCATGTAATGTAAAAATTTATAAGAACATTGTTTTAAGCTAATGGTGTGTTTTTGGCAGATTGCCAAACACCCCAGCACTGGATATTGTCCCTTTTCATCCCTTATTAAATTTTTAAAAATTCTAAAGAATAAACTTTGTTTTTCAAATTCTATGTGTACTTTATGCACTGTGATCCTGAGATCTTCTGTCCTGCAGTCGTAACTTTAGGCAGCAAAGTCTTTTTCTTTTTCCTTTGAGGTCATTTACTTTCAAATGCTACATCTCTCTGAGGAATTACACACACACAGACCATGGGCTGCCTCACAGCACCTTCAGTTCTCCACCAAGCCAAAGTAAAAACACCATGAGTAGAAAGCCTACAAATAAAGCATTGATCAAGAAGGAACAAGCTTAGAGCATATATTAGAAAATAAGCATTTTCTCCTCATTTGTTAGACCACACTGATGGAAAACCTTAAAAAAATAACTTCAAATGTTGGATGAAATTATGTTTATGGGTTTTTTCCTTCCATGGAAAGCCAGTTTTATTTCCATCAAGTCTGATGTTCCATTTTTTGCTTTAAAAACGGAATAAATAAATATTGTACCAGAGCCTGAAAGCAGAGTTAATTAAAAAAGAGCAAGATAATTGACAATTCAATAGTAAAGTGCTAGTGCAAGCTCTGAAGTTTAAATTGGACTTTAAAATTCCTCCAGGTTTTGCTAATCTTTGATGCCCAAGGGAACAAAAGAAGTTTTTGTTTGGGGAAAATTTATGATTTTTACATGACAATCCCCTTTATTTAGCCTGATTTCCTAAGGAAATAGGATACTTTGTCAAACTGTCTGTCATTCCTCCCTTAATTACTTTTGAACACACTTGCCAATTTCGAGCACATTTGAAAGGGAGATAAGTTTCACAGAGCTGCCAGGATGAGGGAGTGAAGGATGGAGCCATGCAGGGAGGGCTCAGCTGCTGCACACCCTGGCACAGCACAGGCACCCAGGGCTGGGGGAGTACAGGGAGCTGCTGCTGCTCTGCTGGGACAGACAACAGCTGCAAGTGCACACACCTCACCTGACTGCTCTGTTGCTCTTGAAATACTTTTTTTTCTTTTTTTTTTCCTTTTTTTTTTTTTTTTTTTTTTTTTTTTTTTATTTTTTTTTTTTTTTTTTTTTTCTTTTTTTTTTTTTTTCCTTTTTTGCCTTTGAAGTAATTTTCTTTTCGTAGATTCAAGATACTGGAAGTTTCCATTGAGTCAAGGAAGAAGACGGCCATTTACTAAATGCCATGCCATGTGGAGAACGACTATCACTGTTTGGGTTTTACTAATATTAGTAGTAATAATATTTTATTATGTAGAAGTCTCCTGTTCATTTTCAACTAAGACATGGTTATTAAAAAAAAAAAAAACAAAAGAAAAACCAAACCAAAACATAACACATTTTTGAACAAATCTTTTCAAATCTTTGTTTTTGTTGTTGGCCAAATTCACTTCTGTCTCATCACAAGGTAGTCTACACTGATAAATTTGTAAAATCCATGCAGAGCAGAGGTTAGAGGCAGACAGAGAAGGAATAGGGAGACAAAATAGCCATGCTGTAGATTCTAAAAAACATACTTACTCATATAGAAAATGACAGGTATATTAGGGGGGAAAAAAGGATTAATTTCTTCAGCTGTAAAGGACCTCACAGTCTATTACCATCAGCTTGTGGAAGCCAGTAGCCATCATGGCAGATGTCTTTTCTTTTCCAGTACTTCAAGAAATTAAACTGTCAGTCTTCATTTCAGCTGGTGGTATCACCATGACATGATGCTGTGCTTAAGAGGGTTTGAATTCAAAATAATTCCCTTGGCTTCACTGTCTCCCTGTATCGGATCGGTATCTCCTGATGAAATCCAGGATATTGCATTCCAGACATCAAGGCAAATGAGGGCTGGCAAGCATGAGGTCGTGTTGTATTTTTGGCAATGAAATACTTCTACTGGAAACCCTGGAGGACATCCAGAGCCTTAAGCTCCATTTTATCATCTGGGCTGGAGAACAAGTACTTGGAGCAATTCAAGATAAGACCCTCTCCCCTCAGTCAAGGCAACATCACAAGGGACAGCTCCCCCTGTGCAGAATTACACTCATGATAAATCTCTCCTCTCTGCCTTCTGAGAAAGGCAACAGAAAATGACTGTTTAGAGCATCATGACAGTACAAACTTACTTCTCTTGGTCTTTCCATAATTTTGCTGTACCAATTTAACACCACAGCTGTGCAAACTGTTAGTGATTCTTTGTGTCCCCAGGGGGTGTAAATTTGAGGGGGAAAGTGAGGACAGCATGAGCTCTCCACATCTGGATGTGGAGCTATAATTCAGGTTGCAGTGTGAACTGGAGGATCAAGGGAGGTCTTTCCTCCCAATGCTTTATGATTCAGTGGTGCCTCAGTAAAATTCTCACCAGGCCAAAGATGGGAAAGGTCTCACTGTATTTAACTCTGAGGGAAACCTGTCAGTGACCCTCAACACACTGAAAGAATTATTGCCCTCCAGTTGGAAACACAAATTCACATTTCAGAGTTTCCTAGAAAAACATCTGAATTGTTAAGCCCCTACTTCAGGACTAGATCCATGGGATTTGCCAGCCCTTCTGCCTTTCTAACCTCCTAAAGAAACCCATACACCTTGTCCTGAGTTTTCTTGTGACCCTCATTCCAAGTGACTCAGAGATGCTTTAAAGGCTGGTGTCAAACACTGAGGTCTCTGAGGATTAAGGGCTGTATAGGCAGAAAAATATTTCTTCCCAAAAATGGTCCCATGCTCTGAAGTGTAAGGATTGATAACCCCTGTAAATTTTCTCTTTCCCTGTGCAACTGGAGATGTTATTCATATTCATGTAAGTGCCTAATCCTTTCCTGAATTATTTGCCTTATATCAACTTGACTTCACAAAATAACATTACAGGTAAGTGCCATTTTCACCCCTAAACTTTCCAGAATGCTCTTGCCAGTGGCTTTTAGCAAAGTACTGATTTAAGGCTGATGGTTTGCACTTTGAAAACAACAGGCTCACTTTTTATGGAAAAAAAAGAGACCAGACAAGTCTGATGGCTTACATTCCAGCAATAACAAAACTCATTGACCAGGGACAAAAATGACCTGATTACACAGAAAAATATCCCAGAGCAACTACGAAACTTTCTTCTAAAGACATTTTAAAAGTGCAGTGGAGAAAGTAGTTGGGACTATTAACTCCTCCTGGCATATCCCTCTCTGTCCTGCACATTCTTCATTCATTGGTTGAAGTAGATGCAAATGTTTCTTTTCTTTAAGGGATGCCATAGATTTTTCTGTACTTTTAAAGCAAGGAAATAAGAAATTTTAACTCTTTCAAACCACCCTTATCTCTTCAGACCCTGGAAGGAGAAGGAGTATATCCCACACCATGACATGTCACAGGCTCATCACTTCCCTTCTTGCTTCCCCACCCAACAACCTCTGAGCCTGCCCTTACAGCTGTTTATACAATCACTGCACAGCAGAGCCTCTCGTGTGCATAGACACAACAAGACATCTGCATTTTGTCTTTTGGTCTGTTACGGTGATGTTTACCAGAACTGAATTTATTTCAGGGGAAAATGAAACAAATGTGAAGACTTAAGAGAAAGTAGGTTGCCATGAAATGAGAGAGTCTGATCACTTAGCATTTCAGGCAGGTGTAGTGGCTGCTAACTCGAGGGCTCTCAAGGAGTGTAGGGTAGAGAGTGGTCAGCAGTGTCTCCAAATCTAGTCAAGCACTATGGTCAGACAAATTGTCCAGCCAGAATTTTTGGAATTTATATATATATTTTTTTTTTTCTTTAAACAAAAAAGACTTTTAAAAATGTGATTTAGGATTGCTTAGGTTAGTTCAGCAGAGACATAAAACCTGGCCTTAAGTAGCACAAGCAGATCAGGGAATTGGCTCCTTCTGAAAGTGTTTGACATCTTGGAAAAATAGCTTTTGAAAGAATCTACTTAACTTAGAAGATCTATTTCCCTTGCATTTTAGACTGTGATCCATTATCTAGTGTCCTAAAAGTTCGTTTACACTGTGAGAGAAATGAAATCACCACTGATATCAGACTGGTAATCCCTTCAGTGTGTACTCTTCTGTGTTTAAAATCCACATACCCAGGCCTTGTTTTTCCTGAGCAGCGCAGCAATAAACCAGAGTAGTGTCCTTGGTCAAAAATCACCGACAAAATCAGAAATTTTGTCACTTAATGGTTTTTATTCCACCCCACAAGTTTCTTATTATTATCCCCTTGCTAGTCCTCTTCTTAGCTTTCCTGTTTTCACAAGCCCTACAGCCTGAAGGTCTGAAATATCTGTTCCACTCTCTCTGCAGAACATACACTTCAATTAATTTATTCTGCTTTACCTACAGCCCAATGCTGTGGTTGGTGGTTTCAGGGTTTGAAGCTCCTTCCCTACTCCAGGCAGTTTAACTGGCTTTTCCACTGAGCTCAGCTCTCTGCAGCACCCAGAGCCTGTGACTGACCAGCTCAAAGTCACACCACTGGTGTTCTTCAGCATTGCAACATTGGCCAAAATGATATTTTGAGATGCAGGAGAGAATGAAACCATTTTGCTGCTCAGAAAAAGCCCAGTAAGGACATTTCTGGTTGTTTCCATTTTTCATCTTTTGTAAAAGTCCATGAGGGTATTTGCTAGCACTGATTGATTGATCAGCTTCTAGGACTGACATTTTTCTGTGTATCCAATTAAATTTGCACATGCACTGACTTCTAACACCTGCCCTCTTTGTCAGGCTTTCTTCTTTTCTCTGTGGGTAGGTCAGAGAAAGATTAAGATTATACAGAGGAGGGAAATTAATCCAGAGAGAATTGAAGTAGTCAAAAAAAAATCTCTTTGCAGGAATATGACAGTTCTTTCTGTAGATATTTTCAGAATCTCAGAAAGTGATTAACTGGCAATGAAAAACAACTTCTGTCTCAACTACTCACCACAGACAGAAAGAACAAACATTTAGAGAATTTACACTAATGCAATCACCAACCTAGAGATTGCTTTTACACAGCTCTTTGCACTTGTTCTTGGAACCAGAAGAAAAAATATTTCTATGCTGCAATTAAATGTGAATTCATTTGTATTTTTCCTTATCGAGTATCGTAATGAAAGAGGGGAAATGAAATGTTACTTTACTATTCAATCAGTCAAAGCTGACAACCAACAATAAAAGCCATTAATCTAAATTAGCAGCACAAGAGAATGACACAACACTGTCTCCAGGACTGGATGGAATTGGTACCTATCACTGAGGGCCACCTAATGAATTCTGAGTCACTGTTAATTTGCAAGGATCATCATTGCAATTTACTATCACACATGATACTTCCTGCTTTTCAGAACAAATTGTCCAAGCACGTATCACCAATTGGAATATGTTTTTAGAAGATGAGGATGTCAACTGAAAGCATCAGATCTTTTCATGGGGCAAGCAGTCAGCTCTTGGAAAAAAAAAAGCAATTATTTTTCCATTGCCCTCCCAAAACTCCCAGTAGTCTTTAATGTGCCCTCTCTTTCTCCAGTGTCCTGTTAGAACAGCTTCCCAGAGGTTCTGCATGGCTGATGGTGACATTCCTGCTGCTCTATGGCCCATACACCTGGGCTTCTTGCTTTCCAGTAGGCAAAAGCAACGTGGGGACAGACCACTAGTTTGGAAACTCTCTGGCTTCAGAGGATTCTCCAAGAGTTCCTGCAGCTGCAAGCACCTCAGAGCCACTCCAGAGACATCCTATGCAGTTTCTCACTGCAGGATTCTGTGTTTGGTGATCCCAATCAGGTGTGGGCTGCCTCTCAATAAACTGGAAAATCCTCCATGCAATCCAAAAGCTAAGGAGAGATCCAGCTGTACCTTCTCTTCTGACCCTTCCCTTTTTCTTCACAAGCAGCACAGACAGCCCTCCCTCTAAAAAATCCTCCCTATGCTCCTGTATGATTTGCTTGTAATGATCCACTCAGGTGTGCACTACTTCTTGAAATTCAAACATAATAATATAATAGTGCTCAGCCTGATGAAGAACAAAAAATGCTTCCACCAATGTTTGTTTGTTTGTTCCTCCACAAGAAAATGTGCGGTGGAAATCTCTTACAATCTAGGTGAATTGAGCAGAAGGTTAAAGAACTGTGGTTTTTCACTTTGAAGCCTCTCATAGCCTCTCATTCCAAAGAGTATTTGATCTGAAAAATCCAAAACTGCTCCAAAAACCAAGCAAACAAACTCACTCTCAAAAAAAAAAAAAACCACCAAAAAAAATCACAATGAAAACAAACAAGAAAAACCCACAAACAAACAGAAAACCCGAAAGCAAAAACCTAAACAAAAAAACCAAAAATATAGGAAAGAAAATATATACATATTTTACTGGATAGACAGGTTGGTACCTGAACATTTTCCTCATACTGAATATAAGCACCAGTGTCTTATTTAAGTTATGGGGTTCATTCTCCAAGCCTTAGTGTTCTGTTGGTTAAGGCTGGAGACAGGAGAAGCAGGAGAAGCAACCTTCAGCTCTCCACAGTAAAGCATATTTTATGGCCCTAACACCTGCTTCAGAGCATTGAAGCTTCCTATTACGTAAGATTAAATTAATTGCTCAAGAGGATGTTGATAAGAAAATTCATAAGACTCAGCACAATTTGTACAATGTAGGAAACCTTCTCCTCTTTTTGTAACCAATGAAACCTACTCAGTATTTCCCCTGGAGTCTGGGAAATTATTTGCTGCATCCTGAGTGGATACCTCTCTTAATTTGTGGATGAATACATGGATCACACATGGCTGACTGCACGTAGAGGAGTGACTCTGATTTAATGGCAGCCTAGACTCTGGGTGCAGTTATTAATGCTTCATTAAGCTGGTGCAATGAAAATCATCTTGTGTTTCAAACTGACACTGTTTATAAACCCTAGAGAGAATCAGATACTTACAGATTATGATTTATTTAATTTTAAAATATTTCTTCACCATAGCATGTACAAAACATGTATAAAACATAAAGTACCCCTTGTGTCCCTGGACTCCAGAGGGAGCAGAGGATATCCACTGTAGGAGGCTGTCTATATGTACCTACAGTGTACATATTTAGGATCACTATTTCAAGTGTTTTGAGCTAAGGACCATCACCAAGGCCAGGATGGTAAAACCCTAGATGAGATTTTTAGTTCCAGACTGGTGTTGGGATTTGGTACTCTGAGAGATGGAGGTGTTAATGGCTATTCACTCAAACATCGCAAAGATCACCAAAAGACTTGGCCCACTATGGCAAACAGCTCATCTGCTACCCCCAAAACCTCCCCCTGCCCTCTGAATATGCAGCTGTGAGTCCCTGTGGGCATGGAAAGGTGCTCAGCTCCCTGTATTCAGCCAGCTGAACAGATCTCTGGACTCCTCTCATTGCTGTGACCACATCTCCCCAGCAGCAGAGGCAGCCAGGGAGCTCACACACCAAAATGAATTTCTCTTAACATGGAACTGAATCCTGCTCCAGGAGCACAATACTTTGGGAGATGTTACAACAGGCATTATGCCTGTAAATAGGCATCAGTAATCCAACTGTTCTAATAGCTGCTCTGAAAAATAGGGGCAAAACCTCTGCAGACTTCTGGAGAGAAATTCCACTGGTGCAGACTGTTTGGAACATCTGTGATTTCTGTAATTATTGCCTGTTTTTCCTGCTCAGATGTGCCCATTCCCAGATAAAGCATTTCCAAAATGATAAATAGAGGAATAAAAGGCTGAAAAGACATTTGTTGTTAGTTATTTGCATTTAAGGTGGGGTATAATTAGTTTTACAATCGCTAAGGCATTGACAGCAAGCATTTGCTGTCTTCAGTCCATCCATAAACAAGCTTCTCAGTTAGTAATTAGAAGAGACCACACATGCCATGGATTACTGTAGCTGTATAACAACATGGGCTTTACCTTTGCATTTGGCTTTGTGTACTTGTTTGGGGTTTTTTTCAGTGCTTTATGATTTTCTCCTCATCCATTCTAGTCAGCACACCTGAGTTCAGAACATCCTTTATTGAAAATAGGAGGGTTGCATTGATAGTAGCATTTAAAAGAGACCATTTGAGAAGACAGCTTAGGAAATTATAGAGATTGTTAAACTAGAATGCAGCCCATTCCTGAAAGAAAGGAAAAAGTCAACACAGCACCAATTCCAGCAAGGTGACATCATTAGCTGCAAAGGCATGGATTTAAGTGAGAATCTGATGGACTTCTTTCTTAGGTTGCAGTGTGATGTACATTTGTCTTGGAAAGGAATATAGACACTAATTTCCTATTCAAGGGAAAGAGTCTAGTCTTCTGGAAGAAGTGCTAGCAGTAGCAGTTTGGTTTCCAGAACTCTCCCAATGGTAAGGAGGTGCTGGCAGAAGTGGAAATCATGTTAAGATGAACTCACCGTGAATGACTGATAGTCAATACACAGAGAATGACATTAATAATATTGTCAAAATACAAAAAGTATTAAAGTCCTTAACTTTGCAAAGGTAAAGGGTTCTCACTTATGTTTATTTCTTTTTCCCCTGAAGAGCTTATAAAAGATGACAAAAATGCTAAATTCTCCCGATTTTGCTTCTCTTTGTGAATCACTGCCATAATCTTAGGGGCCCCTTCTCTTGCAAATTGCTGCAGAGCTAATGGCACAATCCTGCCACCCTCACACAGACACATACACAAATGCTTCCCCCACTATCTACAGACATTATGTCATGTGATTTTATAGCACCTACATAATAAAGGAGAAGTGCCCTAGAAATATTCAATTATAAGTATGTCATTTTTATAGATCTGAAGGTTTTATTGTTTTCAAACTTTCACCTCTGCTCCTGCAAATACATTTTTTTAATAAGTCTGGAAAAAATGAATCACAAACCCATGAGAAATATATCTATTTATTAATGCCTCATGGCCTGCTGTCAAAAGACTGGTGTAGAAACAAGTTAATAGCCTATACATTCTGTTCTGGCAGATTACAGGTTTTTCTTACAAGCAGATTAACACAAAGGCACAATTATCCTTTCAAATTGCATTTTTACATATAGCATACCATAATGTAGAGTTCATGCATGGAATTGCTTATTTTTGTGATGTGTTTAGTGAACCTGGAGATTATAAAGGAACTTGCTGAGGCAAAAGGACACAGGTTAAAAAAAAGGAAGTAAATTTGCCAAAGACACACAAATTGAAAAAGCTGGGAATAGATTACATGTTTCTCAGTTTTTCATTTAGTGTATTGCCAAGTGCATCCTGTTTCCCCTCTTTCAGCATCTTTATGACCACTCCTATGAAAGTTCACTAATAAAACAGTATATTTTATGGATGCATGTACTGGTGCTCCCACCTTTTGTCTTCCATGCATGGGTCAGCTAATTATACAAAGGGCACAGGCTCTTAATTCTCCCTGGTTTGAGATGAGAGCTTGGGTTTTTTGTTTGTTTGTTTGTTTGTTTTTTCAGGAGCCCCTTCATGCATTCTGCATGGAAAACCCCAAGTTCACAGAACAATGAAAGATCATTTTTATACTGTAAAGGAAAACTGCCCTTTTTATACCCTGCTGGCATATTTCTGCAAGGAGAAATGTATCCCCAGCTTCATGCAAGTATGAATGAAAATATTATCTCCCTACCTCATGAGCCAGTCTTGCACTGAGGTGGCAAGGCATGTCAATGCTCCATAATATATGATAAAATATTCTCTTTATAATAAATAGTAGAGGGTGGGCTTCT
Organism: Toxostoma redivivum; assembly: GCA_013397375.1. Classification (NCBI taxonomy): domain Eukaryota; kingdom Metazoa; phylum Chordata; class Aves; order Passeriformes; family Mimidae; genus Toxostoma; species Toxostoma redivivum. Next base: position 10,736 of record VXBI01014745.1, on the reverse strand, counting down.
TCTTGTGGGAAACATGTTCTGTGAGCTCCCTCAGCATGGGGAAGAGTAAGCTCTGCCCTACAATAAGTCTCACCATACAACTGTATCTGATGCAAACCAGGACAGGCTTAGGAAAAAAGCTGGCTGCAGCATATTTCTGCTAGGATAGATGACAGCTGTATCAGCTCAACAGAATTGAGTTGGTGGGAGTGAAAAACATGCACTTCTGCTTTGGGTTGCAAGTGGAAGATGTCTTTTACTTCCCTGGAGCCCCTCTGGGGATGCAGATGCCCCCAGAGATGGACTCAGTTCCCAGGGGCATGGTGGCTGTCCACTGGGCTGAGACAAGGTGTACAACCACCCTGCTCCCCTGATGAATCACCTCTTTAAAGATGCATGACTAGAGACCAAAAATACTTGACATAACCTCCAGGCTACAGCTGAGCAGGTAAAAGATGTTGCATGAGGGACATTCTCTCCTCTCTGACAAAAAGTTTTTTTCTTCTCAAATTTTTCTCCTCATTATTCTGGAAAGTGAAGAGAAGGGGTCAGAAAGTAGTAGCAAGAAATGGTATCTTCATCTACCTAATCAAATTCACTACACTAAAAAATATGTCACATTTACTATTGAGTTGGTTGCTGTGCAATTCAGAGGACTTTTCATGTCTTTTTCCAGAGTCACAGATCATTCTGAGTTGGAAGAGACCCACAAGGATCATTGAGTCCAATTCTTAAGTAAATGGCCCATCCAGGGATTGAACCCACAGTATTGGTGTTAGCACCATGCTTTAACCAGCTGAGCTAATCTCAGGGTCAGGTTTTATCATCCCCCAGCTTCATCCTCAGCACTTCTAACATATCCAGTATTTTTTCTGATACTGAGTTTGTCATTTGCCCCTACAAGTTTCATTTCTTTCTTTGTCCTCCTCATTGGTCACTGTCTGCCAAACTGGAAGACACACAGCCATCTTCCTTCCACTTTTCTCTACTGCTACTTTTTCTTGGATTCCTGCCTCGTGTAAGTTAATAAGTAAGTTTTTGTGTGGTTTTCTTATTATGTTTTGTCTTTTTACATCAAATCTCATAACATTTTTGTTTTCATTGCTAATGTCCTGTGTTGGGACTCTTGGCAATATGTCCTTACCTTTACTATAAAAGATTATATTTTCAAAGATATTTCAACACAATCAGATCCCAGCTTTACCAGGACAAGGGATATTTCCTTTGAGAACCCTAGCGTTGGAAATAACCACAATCAATCCATAGGCCTTTCTACAAAATAGGAATTATTGTTCCCTTTGACCAACAAAGAATGAGACACAAAGTGCAGAGGTAACTGCTGGAGTAAGCCAGATCATCACAGGATAAAGGTTCCCAGTTATCCCAGTGCCCAAGTGACCAAAACACCTGCACTGAAAAATAACTCAGAATGTAGGGCTTATCACCCTTCACCCATTTCAAAGGGCCAAGAGAAAGTTCCTCACTGATTTTGAATCAAGTGACTAGAAATTCACTCAATTTTTGAATCAAACAAGGAACAATTTCTGCTTGTAGCATGCAGTGCTTCATGGGAGGTGTAATTTGGTATAGAGGTCATCCCTTTGTAATTACTGGGATGCAAAACACTTGTAATCAGGAAACAGTGAGCCCCTGGCTGGCAAAAACACAGCTGGAATGGATGAAAACAAATCCTCCCACATTCATCTGTCTAAACTAAGTGCATGTAATTGCAAACACTGGAAAATGTTATTTTATTCACAATAACCCGAACATAAGATGTCACAATTCCCAAGTGGCAATCTTCAGGTAGAGCCTTAGAGATCCTACAGAGAACTGTGACCTCCTATAGAGGCCACAAGACAGGAGGTCCAGCCCAGAATTTCAAAGCTGAATTAAATATTTTTTAGTTTGTTCTTTCTCAAAAAATTTCTGGGAAATGTCTTTTTGAAGCAGAAGTAAGGAACAACACTGTTATTTAAACAGTTATTTAAACAGATGGTTTTCTGCTTTGGACATCTTTCTGCCAAAAGAAGGGCTCAAATAGTGTGTGAAAAAGAAAAAATATCTTAGGCCAACATAGCTTTCTGATCTTGTTTCTCCTGCAGTCTATAGCCAACTTTTGCTGCTCACATTCAGATCTCCTTTTGTGAGCACAGATTAATCTCATAAATTGAAAGGCAGCTCACAGCACATATTGCCCACAAGACAGAAGCCTACCATATAACTATTTATTGAAAGAGAGAAAGAATTATTTTTAATTTTTGGAACTCAACTAGGAAGAAGCTGATATACCTCAGTTAGCAGAGACCAGTGCCTGCATATTAAAAATACATTAAGATCAATAAATGGATAACTGAAACATCTATTAAAACATTTCAACCTAATATAAAGACATGCATGGCTGTATAATTGAAATATACTTTGTCCATATTTCTGTGAAATAAAGAATTTCAATGAAAACATGAAGCACAGAATGATATTGCTCACTGTTAAACATCCAGCAAATAGTATTATTATTTTCTTTTTAAGTGACTTTTGTCTGAGTGTGCACTAGGATATGACTTCAGATTTGCACTTGGAGAATGCAAATCTCTATCAATCCTCTGTCTGGGAAACAGATGGAAAAAGGGAGAACAGGTTCTACCAGCACTTTCCCTCCTCTTTGGAAGGACCTGCTCTTTAGGGCTACCAGAAAAATATTTTACTTTATACTCTACCTATCCTTGTCCTGATTTTCCCATCTTTGCCTCCATGATCCTTCCCAAGTTTTGCTCGCTGAGGCATTAAAGCTGTAAGCATTTGCTTACTGTCCAGAAACTGGAGCACAGTATCATTTTAAGTAGATTTGTTATCAGTGCTGGCATAATCAGCAAAATAGAAGCATGTGGTTTCCTGAGCTAAAAAAAGAATTTTAAAATATTAATCAGTCATTTTACTATTTATAGTGCGTAGAGACTAAGTGTAAAGGAAAATATTTAGTAAACTAACATTTTGGGGTATTTTAAATATGAATCAAAATGTAATGCAGGCTTTGAAAGTGTCTTGCATCCTTGGAACTGGGCTCGTACAGAGACATATTTCTTATGTCTTTGACTCCAGCTCTTCTTCTGAGCTTTGTGATAGGATCTTGCTCTAAAAATGCTCAAGGTTCAGTCAGAACCATAGAATAACTTCCCAAAAGTCAAGTCTAATACTAAAAAATCACAGTTTTCTGTATTTTTTGCAAGCATCACTTATCTTCAGGGGTGGCTCTTTATTTCTGAAGAAACTGGTGGGATACCTTGTGGAAAAAGAAAAAAAGGACCAAGAGAAAGGTACATAGCTTTGGGGAATTCTGATGTAACAACCCCTTAATTTCCTGTTCTTTGCAGTAAAGAAGGGTGGAAAAATACAGTACAGCTTACCAGCAGCTGTCAGTTTTTCACTGTATCACTGCAGAAAACATGAGAATTGAGGCTGAGAGGGCTACATTTAGATCTATACCCAAAACATCACCAGAGATGCCAGGACACAGGAGCAAGACTCAGGAGGATTATGCATTGCTCAGAACATTTAGCAACAAGAGACCCGAGGTGAGTGATTGAAGGGGATCCTTCCTGGTTCTGCTCTACCTGTCCTGGTGCCCTGGGGAAGCTCTGCAAAGCTGCTCCCTGGCATTTGGAGAAATCCACCTTAGAGGAAAGTTCACCTCCCAAACAATAATGCTGCCACAGAGCCATCATAAGCTCCCCGCTGAGAGGGGAAATCATGGTTGTTCTGTTGACTTTGGTGGTCAAAATGTAAGGAAAAAAAGCAAGAAAAAAGAAATCAATTTGGCTTTGGGAAGATTTTGATGAGTCAGAGATGTGCTTGCTGCAGAGACACTGGGATCGAGTTGAGAATACCCTGTCCTTGAAAAAGAATTGGCTAAAGCTCAGACTTTAAAAATATTTTGGCATTGCTGCACTTCACATTGCAACATCCTATTCCCTGAGGAGCCTCAGCCCTCAGTGAGATGATGTAAACCACATACATTTAAACTGCATGGGACAAAGCTCCTGAGAAACCACACAGCAAAACCAGGCCATGCCCACAGAACAGAACTGCTGGACAGGAGCCTGACACCAGCCGTGCACCTGAGCTGATGGGTACAGACTTGTTGGTATCTAAATCCTCACTCTTCTACAGAAAGGGTATGAGAAAGTATTCAAGACCATGCCTAAGTGTTACCAGAGTCTGATGGGCATTGAGTTGCACTGATTCTCAGCTGGAGTTAAATCCAGTCCTAATGCTGGGATCTGCTGAACAAGGTGACCTACCAAACTGCCACACTGAAGTGTCTTCAACATGCTCTGAAAGGAAGAATAAAAATCATTCACACACACAAAGACAAAAACGGTTTTCTTGCAGTTTCATGTTGTTTTAGCTTGGGATAGAAGGAAAGCTGTCATTAGCCCACAATGCAGCCAGCTGTGGCAAGCACTCAGCTTATGCTCAGAAAATGATGTCAATGCAGCAAACTCTGTACTTGCAATTAAACCTCATCAACAGCAAGTTAATGCTGTAGACTCAGTCAATTAGCTACACTACGAAAACCACTGTAACTTTGCCTGGAGCACAAGCCAGCAGAGCTCAGCCAGCTCAAGAGAGCAGGGTTAAAGGATACCAGTATCTGTGAATATTGCTCAGCACTTCCTTAATAACTTTCATTTAGGAAATCTCAGTCCCAGTGCCTGCTCACCAGTGTCCCATTGCTTTTGGAGGGAGCTCAGAATCCCTAAAATTCAGACAACTGTCACAGCCTTAATATGGATTATAACAACACTACTTTTTACTTTATGTTTTTTAGAGAAAAATAACACTTTAGTCTAGCACATAATTTTGTTCTATATTTTCTTTCTCCTCCAAGAGAAAATCAAGCAGACAGAAATGGAAAGGTCTGGCAGTTTAGATTGTGGGAATCATAAAAACTGAACATGTTTTCAAGCTTGGTGGTCATAATTTGGGTTTGGAAAAAGTGATATATTTGCTTAATTTTTTTCCTTTTTCAATTAATTTTCCTCTCACTGAAAATGACTGCTAACTTGCAGGATTTGGGGAGTTTCTATTAGTTTGGAATTTCAGCTTTCTGGTGCAACAGAATTTTTGCCACTTTATAAGCTGCAACTACATCATTGCTGCCATTTATTCCAGGGTCACCACTCTACTCCTTGATACATAGGGACATTTAGAAGTCCTATTAGTGAATTTAGATTTATGAGCAGGTTTGAGTGACAGATGCTTGCATGTCATGAATACAAGAGCAGTGAGTTTCCAAATATGACAGACTGCATTAGGCATATGGATTTATACTGCATAAGAACTACACAAGCACCAGAGACCTCCCGAAATAGAGGGATATGTAATGTAAAGTTAGAAATGGAAGTCTGTCTCACAGAAACACAACCTGAAAGAACCTCAGCCACATCAGTTCTTTGATGCTGCAGGTAATCACAGTAAGAATATCACAATCTATCTTTAAGCTATTTGGGCTTTTCTCTAGAACACTACAGAAATCTGTCTGTAGAAAATTTATATCTATTTCTTTTTGTGGGAATATTTCCTTTTAACTGAAATAGCCTGTCTTCCTGTTTACCCACTGACATGTAAACTGACAGCAATGCATGCCAGATGTTCATCAAGGGTAAGCCTCGATTTTTGATACATTTCATTCATGTCCCAGTGAAAGACAACTGCCCTCAGAAAGCAGATGTCAGCTCATAGAAAAAGGATGCTAAAAGAAACAGGCTGGGACAGGGTGGGAGATGAATAATGACTGGGAGGATAATGAGAGGGACAGGTTTCAAACAAACCTCCAGTCAGCACAGGGCAGAGAAACACTCTCAGTGCCCTCATGTCTCTTCCATGTTTCTGCTGGGGAGATATTTGGCCAACTTTACCTTTCAGTTCTCAATTTAATCTAGAAAGTAGTGATGAAAACAGTGGTCACCACTGGCAAGGAGGATTACCTTTTTCCTAGCTGGCAAATATCGGGGACTGACAGCTTTGGGGAATAAACCAGATTTTGAAGATGTGTTGTTTCATTTCCAGCTGTGGCTCTGTTAAATGCTCAGTATGAAAAAACAGGACAAGAAAACATGACTGAGATTTTTTTTTCCCTGGTTGCTATCTCAGTGTTGAGATATTTCTCCCTTTGTATTTACTACCTTTCTTTTAAATAAGCAAGTAAGGCCTCCTCACTTCTCATCTTGGGACATCATTCCAGAAATAAATTGAAGTCAGTGCTAGAGGGTTTTACTTTTTATTCTGGCCCTATTTCTCTTGGTTCAATTTCATGCCCTGAAGTCAGTGTGGAGAAAAAGATTCATGGATTTTTTTAAGGGCAGAAAGGACCCCAGTGATTGTCTAGCATGACATGTCTAACATAAGGCATAGATCTTTTTGATTCCATATCCAAAAACCATAATGTTTTTTTCTTGTATTTTTTTCCCTTTTCAGAAGAGATAAATCCAGTGTTGAATTTAAAACTTCCAATGATGGGAAATGTACTGCTGCCTTTAGCAAGTTGTTCCAGAGGTTAGTTTCCTCACTGTTCAGATTCATGCTTCATTTTTAATTGGAATTTATTTTGTTTGAACTACCAGTCATTGTTTGACCTTAGTTTTTTACACTGCAGAGCCTCATCAAATTTATTCCTTCTGCCCCTTTCCTTCCCCCTATAGATATATTTAGACTTGCAATCAGGTCATTCTCTAAGCCTTCTTTAATAACTAAATAGAGTTCCTTGAGTATTTCACAACAAGGCACGTTTCCCAAGCCTGTAAGCATTCATGTGGTTCTTCTCTGAATCCCTTCCAATTCATCAATATCCATCTGAAGTGTAGACACCAGAACCAAATAGTATTCCAGTAGCAATCTCACCAGTGCCAAATGCAGAGTTAATTTAACCTCACTATCCCTGCTGAGTTCTCTCACATTTAAATGCTCAAAGGTTACTCTAACTTTTTGAACCATGCTCAGTAAGCATGAAGACTATGGTCCCCACAACTTCTTATCTGACACTGCCTTCAAAAGTCATCCATGCTAAGTTCATTACCTATATTTTTATTTTTCAGACATACAAACTTTGATTTGGCTCAGCTGAAGCACATGCTATTTGCTTGATATCTTCAAACAGCCAGATCATTCAGCAATCTGTTCCCTTCCATGCTCCCCCAAGCTCATGTTATTTATAGACTTAATCCATAATTACATTCTGGTTTTTATTTCCAAGTTGTGGATATATTTGTTGAATAGTGTTTCTCTGAGCAGATTCTTGTGGGAAACACAGACATTTGAAAAAAAATTCTCTTTTTGTAATTAGATTTTGAGAGCTATGTCTCAATGCGTTCAATTTGTGCCCCATTGATTTTATATCATTCTAGCTTAAAAATACACTATGCATCATTCCAAATGTCTGAAAGTCTATTATAGAAACAATATTACACTGATAAAACAGATATAAAATTTCATTTTAAATAATAGTATAAATTCAGTTAAACAATATCCTTTTCATAAAAATGTGTTGATTGGCATTTGTTTTTCCCCCCTCATTAACTCTTATTACTATAGTTATACGTCACACATGCTGTTACTTTGCCAAGAACTGATGGTGGGCTGACAAACTTGTAATTACCTAAATCAGCCTGTTGTCTTTTTTAAAGTATTGGTACTGTTGTGATTTTATTCAAGTTCTCTGGGATATTCTCTGCCTTCCTAGAATCAATCAGTATTGATTGTTGTTGATCGCTACTTTTCTTTTCCTTAGCTGTAAGCTCTCTGTATCTGCTGATTTTAAAGGTTCTCTTTAACACTCTCCCAGATTGTGGTTACAGTGATTTCTTCATCATGATCATTGTCTGTCATGGTTTAACCCCAGCCAAAACACAGCCCCATACCAGCCACTGTGAAGAAAATCAATTCACCCTGACCAAAACCAGCACACATCTGATATTAATATTCATTGATCCTGAAATCTGGGACAGAAAACTTTGCTTTAGTAATATATACAAACTTTAGTTTAGTCATTTTGAGAATTCCCAGCAATTTAATATGCTGTTATGGTCCTCACAGTTTTGACATAATTAAAAAAAAAAATTGGTGTTAACTTTACATTTGCTGACTACAATTTCTATGTGTCTCTGTTTCCATTTAACTTGTATGTGTATTTGTATATAAACAAATTCAAAATTAGCTACTTTCTTTTTCATTCAGAGTAGAGCTGGGTGGTTTATTAAGCAGGGTAGTGTTTTCCTCAAAGTATGTGATTGTGATATTTTGGCACAATTAGTGAAATGTTCGTAAACAAATCCCAGTTATTTTTTAAATTTCCTCATTTATAATGTTTTATCTTTGCAAATTTAGCACATAATTTTTCCTGTCACTGAGAATCTGACCTCCTTAAAGCATGAGGTATAAATAAAAATTATTTTGAATTCATTCTGTTTGCATTAAAGACAACATCATGCCCACCTTGGTTTCCATATTCCATCAAGTGGAAGTCTTTCCTATCAAATCTAGGAAAAATTCCTAAACACTATTGACTTGGATTTATATTTTTTACAGGGAAACTTAGGCTGTTTGTGTTGCTTAGATCTTCTCTGAAAGGTTCATAGCAATTCTCCACTCAAGTCTACCCACTGGAAAACAGGAATAGTTTTTTTAAAAAGGTCAGTAGAAGCAGTAAGGGAACCATGAAGATACAACACACAAGGAAAGCAGAACAAGGAAAATTTCAAGCTGCTCAAACTTGAACCATAATGGGACTGCCACAGAAAACAGCCCAGAATCAATAGCAAATTTCCTTTTTAATTCCTAGCACTATCTGCCCTGAAATGTGTCTTTTGATGTTTGTTTCAGTATTCTCTGTAGATTTGGCCTATTCTTAGGTTGTTAACTTCAAATTGGTATTTAATCAATTTTAAAATCCATTTCTACCCATGTTAACTTACATCAACTATTCAGTTTTGAATGAATCTTGCAAATAAAATGAGAGAGAAATAAATAAGAAATACTATTGGTACATTGTTCCAGTCCCTTCTGCTTTTTATTATAATCTCAGAAGTAAAACTTTTCTCTCCACTTTTTCATGTGAGATCTTTTTTGTATTTGAGGATTTGAGATTTTCCTAAAAACTGAAAAAATCAAGAGATACTAAATAATAATGAATGGCACAAAGTTCCTTTCTGGGACGCATTAACAATAGGAGAATGTACACATGTGAGGCTGTGGCAGAGTATGTATGCAAAAGGAGGGCATACACCTTAATATATTATATTCTTTATTCACTGGTGTACCTTGTACAAGAGAAAAAGATATGTACATGCATGCAAACAGAAATGCGTGTGCACAAGTCGTGGCACCCTCTGATGCAGATGAAAAAAAACTATCAAACAAACACCTTCAAGATCTAGAAGCACAGGACTCAATAGCAAAAGCCAGACACTGAACTCAGTATTGTAAGAACAGGTAATACCAGAATAAATCTCATACACGTTGTCAGTGGGTTACATAAATGTGTGAAAGAGAATGTATTTCTGTACGAGTTCAGATTTCCTCATAAAAAGACTTGAAGATTAGTTAGGAAATACTAGAATTCTGTCCTAGAGTCTTTCAGGAATAATATTGTTTTTTCTAAGTATCAATAGACAAGGAGTCTGGCTGATGTCCTAATAAAGTTGGGATGACTACAGTGAATTAATACCTTTTTAGCTGCATAAAGAATGAAGAGTGAAGGCTAGAGGTAGTACTTACCCTCACTAAAAATTAGGAATTTTTACTCCCTAAAATTGGAGAGGATACAGACTTTTTGCTGTAAGCTTAATTGAAAAAAACCTTGCACTTCTGCTGCACATTGTTGAATTAAATGCAGCTGTAATTAGGTCAGATAAAGTAAAATGGAAGAGAGGACCAGACTGTCTACATTGTTCAAGTCAAACTGTTCCCCCAGGCTGTGCCTGTATTTGTGCTTCACACTTCTGGAGTTTGCTCTTACAGTTGTGGCAGCCAGCCAGCCCTCCAGTGCCAGGCACCGCTCTGCAAACATGAGTCTCTTGATATTAAAAGTGCTCCTGAGATCCCCAAACTTGTTTTTAAGGGGGAAACACTGGTGCCTCCTAATTCTTATCTGTTCTTTCTGAAAATTGTGTAACTTCTGAGTCTTTGAATCTTAATGTGCTCTCCATAATGTGCAATGATCTCTTCTTTCCATTTTAGTTTGCTTATTTCTTCCAGGTTAAGGTACTTTCATTAATGTAGGAGCAGTGTTTTTGCTTAGGACAGTAAGAAGAGGTATAGAGGCAAACATGGATTGTTTCTCTATAAATAAAGGGGACAGAAGGTGTGTCTTTGAATTGTAAGTGTACAAAATTACTTCCTAGTTTTCATATTTTAGACTGATCTTTTACATTTGTTCTGAGGTACTTGTTCCACAATGTTTTCTTGTGTATATCAGTTAAAATGCTTGTGCCCTGAGGACTTCAGATGAGTCTCAATTGCAAGATTAAAATCCTAATCTGAATTCCTGCTAAACTACAGAGTTTGAAGACCTCTAGTGTAGAACTAGAGGCTTTGATACATCACACTATGATGTCACAAACCTAGAGAATCATTGGACTGTGAATTCAAGTTTTTGAGTGGTTTCTGCATCATAAGATCTGGTGTCTGTCTAGGTGCTGTTCAGTCAGACAGCTCCTAAACTTCATAATCTGAAATGAGCAAGGTGTCTTGGGGTGACTGTA
>VXBI01014726.1:70645-127605 GCA_013397375.1 Toxostoma redivivum | reverse complement strand
GGTGGAAAATACGCCTGTAACCCCGTGGCGCTGGTGGTCAGGTGGGAATGTGAGCCCAACGCTCTGACGAGCATCTCTGGGGATCCATGAAGCCACCACTTGTCCCCCTGCAGGCGGTCATCCACCCTGTTTTGGGTGTCTCGTGTGGCTCAGGTCCCGCTGGGCAAGGATGCCTGGGATGGCTCCAACCATCCCGGCCCCTGCCTGCCTGGAGCACGGGGGGAGGGGCTGTGATTTTGGCCCAAAGGGTATTTCATGGCCCAGGGGATGCAAAGTGGCAGTGCTGGATGGCCATCGGGCTCCTGAGGGATAAAAGGTGATGGTGAGGAGTGGGGATACAACGGGAGAGGAGAGGCTGGAGAAATCGAAACTGGGACAGGGGAAATGACAGTGAAATCTCTTGCAAGAGCCACAGGGTGTGCCAGCCACAACCAATACCTGCTGAGCTTGGGGCCATAAAACCCCGGCTGGTCCCAGCTGCCAAGCGCGGCACAAGCACCCGTGGGTGAACTCTGCTCCGTGAGGGGCTGAACTGGATTTGGGCTGAGCCAGGGCTGCAGCAGTCACATGTGACCATGGTGGAGCTGCTGGTGTGTCCAGCATGTGTCCCTGTACCAACCACCCCTCTCCCAGGGATGCTACTGTGGTGACCCTATAGCCCCTCACCAGGGTTTGCCCTCTTGGGGCTGTTCCCAGGGCTGCTCCAGGATGGTATTGCAGAAGGTGCTGAGCCTCAGACCTGGGATCAGGGCAGAGTTGAGCTCTGACCCATTTCCATTTTTTCCTGGAGAGGAGATCCTGGGTCTTAAGGGCACTGTGGCATGGCTGTGAGGGTGAAGCCAAACCTGGAGCAGGCAGTGTTGAGCAGTGTAGGGGCCTGCCTTCCCTGCCCATGCCCCTGGCATGAGGCTTGTGGCCAAAGAGACTGAGCACCTGTGGTGGAGTGGGATGTGGGGTGGGCACTGGGGGATGGCCACCAGGGCAGGACGTGGGGTGAGCGTGGGGAGTTTGAACTCTGGAGCACTGGGGATGGGCAGAGTGAGCCCCCCATCCTGCTTCCCAAAAGCCTTCCCTGACACTAGCTGTGTCCTGGGAAGGGGTGATGGCAGAGGCTGCGCTGTGGGAACAGTGTAGGAGCCAGTGTGACACATGGGGTTCCTGCACCTTGGCCTGCTTGGGGCCTGGGTCGTCAGTGCCACATGGGTCCCCATCCTGTCCTGCAGCACTGCCCCATGCCACTCATGTCCCCATGTCGCTCATGTCTCCATGCTGTCCTGCAGCTGTTCCCACCCTGTGGGGAGCAGGACATACCCAGATGAAGCCCATGCTGTCCCTGGCTGTGGGCTGTGCTATGACACCCATGCCTGTCCCCACAGGAGCTGTCAATGGCAATGATGACGATGCAGATGGGAGGACTGATGATGGCCGCACTGGGCTGGCTGGGCTCCATCCTCACCTGTGCCCTGCCCATGTGGAAGGTGACGGCCTTCATCGGCTCCAACATCGTGGTGGCCCAGGTGTTCTGGGAAGGGCTGTGGATGAACTGTGTCTACGAGAGCACAGGGCAGATGCAGTGCAAGGCCTATGACTCCCTGCTGGAGCTCACCTCTGACCTGCAAGCTGCTCGTGCCCTGGTGGTCACCTCCATCTTTGTGGCCTTCCTTGCCTTCTTCATCGCCCTCTCGGGAGCCGACTGCACCCGCTGCGTGGATGACAACAGCACCAAGAACAGGATCTCTGCGGTGGCAGGTGTCATCTTCATCATGGCCAGCATCATGCTGCTCATCCCTGTCTCCTGGTCTGCCAACAGCATTGTCAGCAACTTCTACAACCCCATGGTGCCTGAGGCCCTCAAGAGAGAGCTAGGGGCTGCCCTCTATATCGGCTGGGCTTCCAGTGCCCTGCAGCTCTTCGGTGGGGGTGTTCTGTGCTGCTCAGGATCCCAGTCCCAGCAGGACCCCTACCCCAAGAAGTACAGGGCAGTGAAAACCTGCGGCCCAATGGGCTATGCCATGAAGGACTACGTGTGAACCATTGTGCCTAGGTGCCAGCCCAAGGCAGAGCACCACTGTCCCTGTCCTGCATCTCCATGCCACACCCTTGTCCCTGCACTGCCTCCTCCTGCCCATCCCCACTCTGGCTGACCCCCAGCATGGTCCCCATATGTGCCCTTCCCCAGGGCAGGGACTATAAACATCCTGGTGCCACCAAGGCTGCCTGGGCTCATTTTGAACAGCGCGGTGCGGGGAGGATGGTGATGCGTCCTGGGGGTGCTGTGCCCTGCCAGTTGCTGTGTTCCAGCACCTGGAACATCCCCATATTCCCATGGGGATCAGCAGTAGCCAGCCAGGGTACTCCTGGCACTCCCTGCAGCAGGAAACTGAGGCAGGAAGAGGATGCTGGGAGCTAAGAGAGGCACGGGGGGACAGGGGGACACCAGGTGCTCTGAGCCCCCATGGACTGCAAGGGGAGCCCAGAGAAAGGCTCAATCTCCCCTCACAGGCTCCTGGCCACCCACCCAGGAGGATACACATTTCCATTGCTCTGGGAACAACACACAGACAGAAGGGACAGGGGTTTATTGAACAGGCCAGTGCAGGGCTGGGGACAGCCACAACCCCCAGCTGCCCAGGAGACAGTGTTGGAGACAAATGGGGAGTGAGCAGTAGGACAGCTACTGATGGGTACAGGGACCCCAAAACATGGGGGACAAAGCAGAAGAGTGACAAGAGCCATGGGGAGGGTGAGTGTGGAAAATGTGGGATGTCCTGGGTGAGGGACAGGGACAGACACATCCATAGCTTCACACAGAGGAACAGCTCCTGAGGGGAAGGATGCAACCTGTTCTCCAGGAACATGGGAACAGGATAAGCAGGAACAGGTCTGAGGGAAGGGAAAAATGAAAAAAAACCCCAAATATTCCAGCAAGAGATTTGGGTAAAAATCTTCCCAAGGGAGCAGTGGAGGAGGAATTGTGGAGGCAGCCCAGCAAGGGGCTGGGGGAACAGGCTGGGCCAGCAGTACTGGGTGGCTCCTGGGTGGGGAGCAGCCACCAGCTCCCCAAATCCCTTCCAAACTCATTTCCCCTCCCAAACCATTAAATACAAAGCTGTGAGAAAATGAGAGATTCAAGCAGCTCTTATGGGATGAAAGGCAGATGTGGTGCTTGGGAAGCCTCTCCAGCTGGGAGCCACCTTGGCCTTGCTGCTTTGATTCTGGATGTAGAAGCTCCTGCACCTCAGGGCTGGGTCAGTCCCTAGGGAGGATAAGGTATAGGAGGCCATGGGATACAGTGGTGGGAACCCACCTCCAACAGTCCCCAGGTAAAGACTCTGGGGGTAGGAGATGAAGAAGGATCCAGATTTTGACCATGAGTGCTGAGATGGGCAATGTGGGGAGAAGACATCCCAAACTGGATGTGCCTCAGAACAGCCATGTGGATCTGTGAGATGTCATGGTGAGTGCTGAGGTGTTGGGTCAATACCTGAATGTCAGAGCTGAAGGTGGTGCTCAGGAGACTCTGGTGAATCCCAGAGACCCTTCCTATGCTGAGGAGCAGACAAAGGCCCCAAGCCCTGACTTTGGTGAGAAGGAACCAAGGAAGGGAATGGGGAAATTCCCCCATAATACTGTCACCTCTAGCAGCTGCCTTGCTGCAGGACAGGGTCACTGCGCTCAGTTTTAGAAGGGGTCAAGTGCTCACGCCCCTTCCAGAGCCATGCTAGCTCTTAGCCCTCCTTGAGGTGGGGGACAGGGCACTTCTGGTAGATGTAGACCACCCCGGAGATGTAGCCGTTGCCCTGGGTGCTCTCCTCCTCGGTGACGGCCCTTTCCCAGTACTCCACCTCCTGGGCCAGCAGCTTCTGCCAGGCTCCGCTCCGCTCCAGCTGCCCCAGCGCCACCTCCAGCTCTGCCTTGTACCGCAGGTTCGAGGGGTTGCTCCTCGTCGTCAGGCACAGGAAGCCGCCTGCGGGACAGGAGACAGGTAACACTGACACAGGATGTCCCTCTTTGGGGACAGCATCCCTCGGAAAGGATGGGGACACAGAGAAGCACCGACAGCCTGCCAGGAGTCAGCCTGCAGGCAGGGCAGGGGATAGGGCAGTGGGCAGGGGATAAACAGGACAGCAGGCAGAGATGGATAGTGGGGCCAGCGGGCAGGGAATGGGCAGGAGATGGGCGGGATGTCGCACATGAGCACGGGCTGTCCCACGCCAGCACTGTTATTGCCACCTCCTACCTTGTCCCTCCTGCCAGTGCGCAGGGTCACGGACCCCGTGCCATCGCCCGTCCCTGGCAATAGGGACAAGGCCACGTCCCAGCTGTGCCACGGATCCAGCGTTCAGCGGATGACCCACATCCACCGGGGCTCGGTGTCCCCCTCCATCACCCCAGGGATCCCGGCGGGGAGGGGAAACGACCCCGCCCTTACCCGGCTTGGTGACCCGCAGGAGCTCCGGCAGCACCGTGCTCGGCACCTGCCCCTCGCCCAGGGCCCCGACCAGCGTCACGGCGTCGTAGTGCTCTGCGAGAACACGGGGCGTCACCAGGGGGACCCTCCGGGGCTCCCCCCGCCCGGTGCCGGCCCGTCACCCGCGGGTGTCACCGAGGAGTTCCCGGGGGTCCGCCCCCTCCCGTCACCTGTAGGACACGTAGGTGTCACCGCAGGGTTCCCTCCCGTTACCTGCGGGCGCGGGCAGTGGATCCCTGCCCAGGACGCAGAGCCGCAGCTCCTGGTAGAGCCCAGTGCTCCGTGCCCGCTCCAGCATCCCCGCGCTGCCGTCCACGCCGTGCAGGCAGCGGAACCCGCGCCGGTGGAGCTGCAGGGACAGAGGTACCGTCATCCCCGCCCCGTCCCGTCCCGTTATCCCCGGCCCGGCTCGCCCCGCTTCGCTCTTGCCGCCGGTACCTCTCGCGCTACGAGCCCGGTGCCACAGGCCACGTCGAGCAGCCGCGCCTCCGCATGCGGCTCGGGGAAGGCGAAGGCGAGCGAGGCGGCGGCGAGATGCGGTGCCCGGTACTCCAGAGCTGCCACATCCTGCGGGGACACGGCGGTCAGTGGGGACAGCCGCGGTCCCCCGGCGCTCCCGCTGTGTCCCCAGTACCTGCTCGTAGCGGGCGGCCCAGCCGTCGTAAAGCCGTAGCTGTTCGGGCAGCGCCGAACTCCGGTGTACCGCGGCCACCCGGTTCCGGACGGCCGCCGGCAGCCCCATCCCGCTACGGCTCGATAGCGTCCGGTACCGCCTGGGCCAATTAACCCGCACCGGGCCCCACCCCCGCACCCATTGATCCGGGGGCTCCGCCCCGGCCACGCCCCCAAAGCCCATTGGCTTTGCCTCCCGCTCGCGACTCGTCCCCAGCGCCTCATTGGCTTCTCGGCCCGCACAGGACACGCCCCCAACGCGCGTTTCCCCAATGACCCCGTCCGGGACATGCCCCACAAAATACACGCCCCAGCCCCGGCCACGCCCCCGCTCTCCATTGGTTGTGTGTGCCCGCTCCGGCCACGCCCCCACACTCCATTGGTTATGAGTGCCCGCTCCGGCCACGCCCCCGTTGTCCATTGGCCGCCGGTGCTGGCCCTCGGGGCCTTTGGAGCGACCAAGTGCGCGGGGAAGGGAGGGGGAAGGGCCCGGTGTCCTGAGACTTGACCAGATGTCTGAGTGGTGACCAAGTGCCCTAGGGGGTTTCAAGTGCCCTGGGGGGATGACCAAGTCCAGGGATGGTGACATCAAATGCCCTGGGGGCGTGACACCGAATCCTCACGGGGAGTGGCACCAGGAGCCTCAGGGCTACCACGTCTCCCAGCAGGGTCCACTGTTTCTGCTTCTCTGACCTGTAGGGGTCAGTTCCCATTGCGTCACTCATGTCCCAGGCACGGGGACAGTGCCCTGCACAGGTCACCTCCTGCCCGGCCCCTGGGGCCAGCCCCACACGGCCCCAGTGCTGCGCTGTCCTCCATCCTGCATCCGCATCTCCTTCCTCCACTCCGACCGTCACCCAGCGCGGCCACGACCCGAGCCCGCCGTGTCCCACGTGTCCCACTGTGTGTGGCAGTGACAGTCCGGGACTGCCCCCGGGGAGGAGGCCACCCACCACGGGGGCAGCTCCTCCTTGTCCTGATCTGCCCATCCCGTCCCCTCGGGGCGGGGGTCATTCTGCGCTGCCCCGTGGGGACAGAGGACAGGAGCGGGCAGTGGCTGGAAAGGAGGAGGCACATCCTGGCTCCTGCGAGGAGCAGGGAGCTGGAATTGACGATCCTGATGCCTGGCATCAATCCCTCCCGGGTCCCTTCCAGCTCGAGGTGTGCCATGAGTGTATAACCTACGTGAAGTTCGGCTTTTGCTCAGAGCAAGAAACCCCTGAGAAACAGCGCGGTGCACAGAGAGGGGCAGGTGTCATCTCCAGACCACAATTTTCTGGAATGCCTGATCCAGGTGCCCAATATTTGTTCCGTATCCAGCTTCGTTATCTCTCGAAGATAACGGTATCTCGAAGATATCTCCCTGGGAGGTCACTGCGGGAGTCCCTCGTTAAACCAACTTTTGGTGTCACAGCGAGGACGAGGGACACACTCTGGGACAAGCCACAGCTGTGCCCATCGCCTTTGTCTGTTTCCAGCAGCGGAACAGCCGCTAATTAGTGACGAATTCATCAGCTAATTAATGACGGGAAGAAAATGCGGTGCCCTGACGGAGCTGGTGGCCGCCTCGAGGCCGCGGTGGTGGCCTCTTCACCTGTTCTGTGGGCCCCGTGTCCTCCTGCTTGTCTGCCCTTCCTTCCCCGCGGTCACACCGGGGCCAGCTCAGCCCCGCGGCCGGGCAGTGCTGGCCCGGACCCTCGAGAGGGAGCCCTCCACCCGCGGGAAGGACCCCGCGCCCCGCCGGGCTCCGGACTCACGCCCGGGGACGCGTTCGGAGAATTGCTGGTGGAGTGGCAGAGGACAGTGCGGGGCTGGGGGCCGGCCAGGGCTCGGCCCCGTGACAGCAGGGACGTCCCACCCACCTGAGGACACAGGGATGGCTCCCGGGCGGCGTCCGCGGGGGCTGCAGCCCTGTGACAGCTCCTGTCACTGTTCATGGGCATTTTGTCCCCTTTGCTGCCACCAGCATGGGTCCAATCCTGTCTCTCGTGCTTGGCGTACCCGGGAGGGCTGTGGCCTCCAGCAAGGGTTCTCATATCACTAATTGAACCTTCCTTTACAAACCAGTGCCAGGACGCACCACCAACACCCCCTGTCCCTGCTCTGCTGGCCCCAGGGGCCCCTGGGCTTTGCCTTCTGCAGCCATGACCTGCACAGATCCAGTCCCGAATTTACCGTCACTTTTCCAAGCACCCCATTCCCGCAGCTGGCTGGCTCTGTCACAGCACAGCTGTGCAAACATCTGCACCCCATGCCACCACCACAGCTCTGACCCAGCATGACCCAGTCAGGCTCTGCACTGGACCTGCTGCCAGCGTTGGGTACCCTGGGCTGTCTCTGCTGAGGGCAGGGGACAGAGGTGGCAGCAGGCTGTGGCAGGTTGGAGTGTCCCATGGCCGGTGCCGGTGTAAGGCTGGACTTTGTCCTGACACGTGGCCTGGTGCTGGCGGGCTCCCACTGGGTCACAGGACATTCCTCTCCAATGGTGCAGTTCCTCAGGGCACTGTCCTTGTCCCCTGCCTGGGGACAGGGGGTCTATCTGTACACTGGTGAGGTGCTGGGACCCTGGAGCTCAGCTCAGCTGCCCCACTGAGTGTCCTCACCACCCCTCAAAGGGACCTGTGGGAACACATGCCCCCCATGCCACTGAGCTGGGACAGGAGATGGGAAAAGCCCAGGTCTCTGCTGGGTTTAGACCAGGCATCTCCAGGGTGGGCAATGTCACCTGGCACCAAACCTGCCTGCAGGTACCCCCTCCGAGCCTTCCTGGATCCCCAGGTGAAGTGTGTGGTGGCATTGGTACCTGGGCAGGTGGGCTTGCATGGCCCAGGGCCTGTGCAGGGCAGCCCTGGCCCATCCTTGGCCCTTGATGTGGGATTAATGCTGTCCCCCTGGACATCCCAATGATGTTGGAATGTCTCTAAGCTTCTTCATCAGGCTGGAGTGACAGTCTCTATGGGCCTCAGAGACTTTCGGAGTGGCCCACACAGCCCCTGGGTCCAGCTGTGGTGTGGATGGCCCTGGGGCAGGGGGACAGATGCTTAGAGAGGGACAACTGTGGAAGCAGATTCTGGCTCAGAGGGCTTCAGGGACAGTCATGGTAACTGTCACTGGAGGCTGTCAGGGTCATGGGCTGCATCACTGTGCATCTGTCCTGACTGCAGTTTCTTGGCGGTGCAGGAGCCTACCAGCACCAGAAAATGTCCTCAGGGCATCCCAAGATATTCCCAGCTCTGGGAAGGGCCCTTCATGGTTCCCTGAGCTCTCTGCTGCATTTCCTTAGCTGGGAAAGCACAGACAACCATCCCGTGGAGCACTTGAGCTGCACAAGGTGGAAGTGGAATGCTCTGCTGGGTGCAGAATTGGGCAGAGCAGGGAAGGAGAACCCTGTGGGGTGACAGCCAGGTGGGATCTGGAGAACCCCTGTGGGGAGACAGAGGCAGGGGGGAGATTCTGGTTGCCCAGAGGCTGCCCAGGGCAGTGGGGGAGTCCCCATCCCTGGATGGGTTTAACAGACATGTGCATGTGGCATTTGGGGACGTGGTTTAGCGGTGGCCTTGGCAGTGCTGGGGGATTGGTTGGACTCGATGACCTTGAAGGGCTTTTCCAACCTTAGCGATTCTGTGATCTTTCCATGGCCGAGGAGGTGACAGATAGCAGGATAGGGCCAAGGTGGCTGGCGGGGTTTCACATACCCCGGGTGGGATTGCTCTACACTCACATCCTTAGTGGACAGAGCATTTTGCTTTCCCAGCATCCAAACGTGACTGGAATCTGTTCACTTCTCCCCTAACCTCTGGTGTTCAAGGACCGTGGATTTTGTCCCTTGAACCCCACTCAGGCGCATGAGCTCGCCTGGGTCGCTGGGCTCCTGCTCGATTTCTGAGTCTGTAAATCTCGGCGTTGCTGTGACTGATGGTGCTTGGGGCTGCTGTCACCAACCCTCTTGCCCTGGTCCCACCGCCTGCACCGGGCCAGGTAACAAGGAGGGGCTGAGCTGTAAATCAGAGCTGGGCGGAGATCAGAGCGGCGGGGACAGCTCACGGAGCTGATTCAGGAGCCTCGCAGGGCTGGGAAGGGCTGTGCTGCCTCCAGCGGGCCACGCTGCCCATGTCCCACGAGTCCCCCGGGCCCTGGGGTATTCCCTGACGGTGGCTGTCACCCCGCAGGGCACTGGTCGCGGCTGGTGGCCGGGGCCAGCAGCAGCAAGACGTCAGTGCCATGCTGAGAACATTCCCCGGCCGCTGTGCTCCTGCATCAGTCCCAGCCTCTGCATGCGTGTCGCCTGCATCCCACCCTCCCTGCAGCCCCGATGTGCGGTGCTCCCTCCCTCCCGCACCCCCAGTGCGTAGTGCTTCCATCCCTCTTGCATCCCCAATCCTTTGTGATCCTTTTCCCTGAACTCCCTGTGAATGGACTCCATCCTCCCTCCCTTGTGCTCCACACCCCCTCTGTCCCCCAGCTCCACACCATCACAGGGACATGGTGCTCCCACACTGGTGACATTCCCATTTCTCCCTATCCCCATCTCAAATGTCAGTGGCTCCATTCACAGGATATGTTCTGGCTGCAGTTCTTATCTGAGCTCATCCTCCTCCTCATCTCTGAGCAGCCCACAAACCACATTTACACCCCCAGCTCATGGACCTCACTCCTTGTCCCCCTTCCCCCTAGTTCCCTCTTGTCCCCATTGCCACCTGCTCCTTTCCCCTGACTGGGGACTTCCCACCCTGACCATATCCAACACACCCAGACACTTCAGGTCCTACCCACCACACATCCCTTGTTTCTCTGTCACACCCCATCACCTCCCAGACCCATCTTCTGTCCCTCACAGCCCTTCCCGCAGCCAGGTGAGTTCCCCGGGTGCTGCTTCCCTGTTCCCAATCCCACAGGCAGTGCCATGACATCACTGAAACCTTAGCACACCTCAGGCCGGTGACTCAGCGTCCCTACTGGGACAGCACCTCTGGAACTCATCATCCTTCGTGGAACAGCACCCTCGTGACTCAGAGTCCTTTGTGGAACAGCTCCCTCGTGACTCAGTGTCCTCAGGTCCACTACAGGAGCTCCCTGTTCCCACCCTGGGACACAACGTGACTCGCTGGTCACACCCCTGCCACTCCTGGGATTCCAGGTGTGGCTGCACCACAGCCCCTTGGCTCGATGCAAGCCTACCCGACCTTGTCCCCAAATCCTCCCGACCACCTGCCCTGCCACCAGCCTGGCTACCCAGAGCACTCTTGTGAGACTCAGCCCCGCTCCACATCTCCTCCCTGGGACTCCCCTGTTTCGTCCCTGCATCTTGGGAAGTGACTGCCACCTTCTGGGAAGAACAAGGGACAGACTGGGTGAGATCCAGGAGGTGGAAGTTGAAGTCAATAAAGCTCAGCTCAGTAATAAGGTGCAAACTTTCACTGGAGCAGGAATTAATGAGTAGATTAGTGGCTATAAATAAACAAAGGATTTCTTGTGACTTGTAAAAGATGACTCAGTGCTTTCAAGAAGGCTGGTTGTTCTCCAAGTGATCTCGGTGATCCCAAGGCAGTCTGGACCTTACCTGTTGAGGCTCATCCTGATGATCCTAAAGCACTTCTGGACCTTTGGTGAGGTCAAGCCACCTCAGCTCTCTCTGCACAAAGCCTGAGGTGGTGTTTGGGAATCTGAATCATAAAAAGCAGTTTGTAACTTCCTCCACCAACTCCCAACACTACGGATATTCAGGAAGGAGGATGGGCTCCTGTGTCCAATTGCTGTTATTTATTTTATCCCCAGGTTCTTGCAGTATTTCTTGAAGTCCAGTCCCTCCTTTCTCAGGGGCATCCCTGAATCCCAGCTCTGCTGTGGTCCCAACAGATTGACATTGTCAGGAGGGATGAAGAATGCCCATGCTGCTTCATCCCCTGCCCAATCTGCCCAAATGACGATTTCAGGGGGGTCCCTGTGGGACTGGAGTCAGAGGTCAAACCATTATCACTTTCTTGAGCTGAGCTGAACCTAAGATGAGCTTTGCCAACTGGAACCAAATCATCAGACTTGGACCATGTCATACATCCAGGGAAAGCAAGGTGAGAAGTTACACAAGTGGTTTGGAGTGAGAGCAATGGAGTGGGAAGGTGTCAGTGGGTTGGGCAATGATGACCATGGACTGAGAGTTCCTAGAATCCTGGAAAGGTTTGGGTTGGAAGGGACCTTAAAGACCAACTCATTCCCCACTGCTGAGTTCCTCCATCTTAGAGCTCGATGACATCTGTGCTTGTTTTTGAATTGATGTCAAGCATCCTGGCTGTTGTGTCTTGCCCTCCCTGTGCTGAATATTTCAGCTCTGGAGGACTTTGCCGGAGGATTGCATCTTTGGATTTTGTGGCTGGAGCTGCTCCTCTGAATGCTCTCCAGCCTACGTTGATCCAAATGACCTGCTTAGGCAGGCTAGTGGAGAGTCTCTCTGAACTGACAGTTGAAGCTGGAGGAGGGTGTGCAATGACTCCTGGAAAAGGAGGGAGGCAAAGCAGCGAAGCGAAGGCTGCAGGCTGGAGCTGCTGCATCACAGCTCCCGGGAAGCACGAGGGAGGGAGGGTCCTGTGGGATCACCCGTTCCTGCAGAAACAGAGCTAAGGGAGCAAGGTCAGGTAGAGGCCAGGAATCTGACAAAATGGAAATCTTGGGAATTATCTCTAGAACAAGGAGGAGGAGCCCAGACAGCGGAAACAACTTTAAATAATTGGAGACAGGGTAACAGGAGTGCGTGGGCAGAGGCAGCACGGCCTGCTGGGGTGGCTGATGGATTTCCCAGGGTCCAAAGGGAAGGTGAAGGTGAGCCCTGGTGGTCCTACTGACCCATGGTGGTCCCTGTGGTTCTGGGGAGGTGTGACCATGGCTGGATCTGGTGTGGCTGCTTGGTCACCTTCCTTTTCTACAGTGAGTGGGGAGTGCAGGTAAAGTCCTCCCACAGGGTCGAGCTCAGCCTAGGCTGGGCTGGAGGCCCAGGGAGCTTGGATAAATCCCATATTTCCAAAAGCCTGATGATGGGCATTTGCCTCACAGCACTTTGAACACTGGCTGAAGAAATCTCATCTGTGGATTATCTCAAGTAACAATTAAACTGGGAGCTCACGTGTGTTCAAAGGGTGGGTTCAGCTCGAGTTCATGGAAGAAAAATCCCCCAGGGATTATCACAGCCAAAGGCTCAGCTCTGGCTCAGGAGGTCCATGAAAACTGCTGTAAGCTGGGAAAGTATTTGAGGCTGTGTCACCTTGTGTGGGTGCTGTGTTTCTGCTGTTGGGGGTGAAGTACAGGGGAGCTTTGGGCATTGGCCCCCCACCCCCTCAGAACAGGGCAAGGCAGGGAACCTCCTCCTCCAGCACTTGGAAAGGCAGTTGGGAAGGACATGTGTCTGACCCTTGACTGCATGAAAGGGTTTGATGCTGTTTCACAGGACCATGACTTTCCTGGGACTGTTATAATGTGTGTGCAGGTGTGGTTCCTACAGTCTTCAACACCTTTGAATCCACAGCCATGAGAGAAGCCTTGAAGGACTAACTCAAAGTGAGCCTGACTTGTTGAAGAAATGATCTTTTTAAAAAGACACTCCACAGCCCACCTTGTTAAGGGAGATACCATAAGAGGAGACTCTCAGGCTGACCCTGGTGGAGAGCAGAGGTTGGAGGAGCCCCATGGAGGCTGGAGAGCAGGACCAGGACCAGGACAAGGACAAGAATAAGAACCAGGATCAGGATCAGGATCAGGATCAGGATCAGGAGGAAACTGGTCTGATCAGCCTCAGCAAGGGAAGGACAATTCCTCTGCTGGTAGGACAAGGATTTGGGGATCAAGATGTAATGAAGTACCAGGAGGAGATTTCTATGCCAGGACACAGGGAGTGGATTCCCCCTGCCAGAGGGCAGGGATAGATGGGAAATTGGGAAGGAGTTGTTCCCTAGGGGGGTGGGAATGCCCTGTCACAGGGTGCCCCTGGATCCCTGGCAGTGTCCAAGGCCAGGTTGGACAGGGCTTGGAGCACCTTGGGACAGTGGAAGATGTCCCTGGATGGGCTCTGAGGTCTCTTCCAACCCAAACCATTCCATGATTCTGTGCTTCTAAGCCACTCAGGTCATGCTGGTCACTCTCCACCAGTTCCTGAAGCCTTGGCCGGTGTGGGGGTCCTTGCTGTGACCTCCCACTCCCTGGTCAGGTGTGCAGACCCCCCAACCCCAGGTGCCTGCAGGCTCTGTGTGCAGCACAGATGCTCTGGGCCATGCCAGATCCTCTGTGTTTCTTGGCCCCCAACTCCTCGGCCATCTCGCCAGGTATGTAACTATCCCAGCTATTTCCTGCTGTACTGCAAGGAAAAATGAAAAAATTAAATCATCCAACCTTTGGCCCTGTTTGATATAAATCCAGGCTGCAGCATTGCAGACGGATTGCGTGTGGTGGCAGCGCCGCCAGCACCCTGTGCCCTGCCTGTTCCCTTTGGCAAGGGGAGCACAAGGGGCTGCCATGGACATGGCCTGGAGCCAACTCCCATCACAGCCCCAGTGATTTATGGCCTGCATTCCTGCTTCTGACAGGCACATCCTGGGATGCTGTGCTCCTGCACTGCCTGCAGAGAGGGACTGGGGCTGTCTGGGGCTGCTGGTGTTCCCTGGAGCTGCCCTGACCTTGGCAGAGAGGGGCAGCTCCCACCAGTGCTGCTGGCGGAGTCCAGGGTGAGGAGGGACCCTCTCACTTCCCAGGGATTCTTTACATTTTCTATCTCATGATGAGAGTGCTAGGGGTCTGACATCCCAGGGTCACGCTCCATAATCCCAAACTGGCAGCCCCTGCTGCCCTGTTCCCAGGCTGGTGTGATGGGTGCTGCCCTGTGGAGGGGGTGCCAGGCTGTGCCAGGCTGGCCATTGCTCAGCACCTTTGCTGCCTGGGGCTGAACTGGGGCTGCTGGGCTTGGCTGCAGGGCCCGGAGCGTGTCCTGAGAGCCTGAACCTGTGGGATGTGCAGCTCAGGGCAGCACAGCCCAGCAGCTGCTCTGCTCCTCCTCTGGGACCACAGTCACTGAGGGGATTTGCCATCCTCGGGCTTGTCCCCAGGTGCCCTCAGCGAGTGTGACTGGTATTGGTGCAGAATAGACATGGCAGTGGGGGCAAGGCAAGCACTGGAGGCTTGATGACCACTAGGTTTGCTGGTATTTGGAGCTGGTGGAAGCAGTGGTTTCCTCATGCCCAGACATCCCATGGGAAGGCCAAGCCAGGCTGGAGGCAAGGCTGTGTCTCTGGGTGCTTTGAAGGTGGGATGTGGGACAGGGTGTTTCTCCACGTGCCTCCAGATCCCATCCTGCCAGCCCCTGGTGACAGGGGCTTGGTGTCCTGTTCCCTCCTGGCTGGGCTTTCAGCCTCCTGCTCATGCAGGGATCTCTGCACTTATGGGATGCAGCCCAAGAGAGGGAATTGCCTCCGGTTGTGGCAAGAGCTGGGAAGCACCAGGGATGTAACTTGCCAGGGCTCCATGGCTGCAATAAAATCTCATCCCATCCCAAGGTATTCTGGGACATGCTGGGGTGTGTGGGATCCCAGCCCCTGTCTCCCCAGTGTGTGGAATCCATCACAGGCTGGCAGTGCTCTGCAGAGTTCAGGTGCCATAAGGACCCTACAAAAGTACCCTGAGTGCCACCAACCCCATCCAATTGTAGGCACAACCCTGTGCCCCTGGCTCCTGGACCATGGCCATGGACCAGCTCTCCAGGACTGTGTCCAGCAGGCAGGAGCTGGTGCCTGTGGTAGGTATTTTGTTATCTTTTCATCTTTTTTTCCCCAGCAGAGCAGGCAAGCCACAGATTCCAGTTTGGCTGTAATTGTGCTGTTATCTCTCCCCCAGGGTCTGGTTTCACTCATGTTTGGGGTCTCTGTGAGTGAATGGATGTCTCCATTAGGGCTCTTCCAAAGCTTTCCCTGCCTCTGCCCTCTCTCACTTTCCATGCTGCCCTCGCTGACCTCTGCACTTCCCTTGGCCCTGAGCCCCAAGCCCTGTAGGGCAAGGGGAAGCACCTGCAGAGCTGACCCTGAGGGTCCCAACAGCCACTGTCCCCTCAGGGGATGGTGAGCAGGACCAGGGGGTGAGGAGGAGCTGGGGCCCAGCAGGGAGGAGCCCCTGCAGCCTGCTCTGTTTCACCTGGGCTCGCTGGGGTACAGCAGGACCAGAGGCCACAGCTGTGGCTTGCAACACAGGGAATGCCTGAATTTGTCCTGATGGAATTTTTTCCCCTGTGACGGTCACAAAAGGTGGGAACGGAGAAGTGGGTGGGGCTTTGCTCTTGGGCATGTTCAGAACTTGACTGGCCCCAGGCAACATCATGGTCTGGGACCCGGTGTGCTGGGGGAGTGGGGCTGGGTCAGACACTCCACAGGGCCTCACCCACCTCAGGCACTCTGGAATTTTCTGATTGTGCCCAGCAATGCTTGTGACAGTCCCTGAGGGGCTGAGGGACATCTGAGAGATGGCACCAAGCAGGGCTGTAAAAGAAGGTCCAAACCATGAAGGAGATTTGCAGAAGAGGAGGGGACAAGATGCAGAATGGGTCTGCCCTGGGACTTTGAAGTCCCTGCTGAGCTCTGAGCTGTTCACTGCAGGTCCTGGTTAAAGCTGGGACATTTCCCTGGGATGTGACCCTCGTCTGACTCCGGCACCTGACCCGGCACCAGGATAGTCCTGACTCCTGGAGCTGGTGGAGCTGCACATCCTCTGCCAGGTGCCAGAGCAGGTGCTGACAGGCTGATGGCAGACTGTGCCTGGTGCCCCTGGGATGGTCCCACTGCCCCAGGGGTGAATTCTGGGTTGAATTCGTGGAATTTTGGGGGATCCCAGATGAGGTTTGGGGGGAATTTGATTAATTTTGGGGGTTCCAGGTGAATTTTTGGTTGAATTTTGGTGATTTTGGGAGTCCCAGATGGATCTTGGGGAGATTTTGGGGTATTTGGGTGTGTTTTGAAGGAGATTTGAGGCATTTTGGGGTGAATTTGGGAGGTTTGGGGGAGGGACTGGGTTTTGGGGGAGATTTGAGGGATTTTGGGGGTGCCCGTTGGCTTTTGGGGTGAATTTAGGGGATTTTAGGGAATCCAAGCTGGATTTTTAGGTGGAATTTTGGGGTCCTAGGTGACGGTTTGGGGGATCCAAGGTGGGATTTTAGGGTGAATATGGGGAATTTTGGGGGTCCCAGGTGAGTTTTGGGGTGAATTATGGGTGTCCCAGGTGAATTTTGGGGATCCCAGCTGAATTTTGGAGTGAATTTGGGAGATTTTGGGGGTCCTAGGTGAATTTAGGTTTGAATTCTGGGGAATCTGGGGTTCCCAGGTGAATTTGGGGGGGTATTTTGGGGGATTTGGGGAGATCCAGGTGAGTTTTGAGGGGTCCTAGTTTGATTTTGGGGAGAATTTGGGAGATTCGGGGGACCCGGGTGAATTTTGGGTTGAATTCGTGGAATTTTGGGGGATCCCAGATGAGGTTTGGGGGGAATTTGATTAATTTTGGGGGTTCCAGGTGAATTTTTGGTTGAATTTTGGTGATTTTGGGAGTCCCAGATGGATCTTGGGGAGATTTTGGGGTATTTGGGTGTGTTTTGAAGGAGATTTGAGGCATTTTGGGGTGAATTTGGGAGGTTTGGGGGAGGGACTGGGTTTTGGGGGAGATTTGAGGGATTTTGGAGTTTCTAGGTGGGATTTTGGGGTGAATTCTGGTGATTTGGGGGGCCCAGATGAGGATTTGGGAGTCCTGGGTGGATTTTGGGGTGAATTTGGGGGATCCAGGTGGGTTTTGGTGATCCCAGGTGAATTTTGGGGTGAAGACTCCTCTTCCCTCACTGGCCTCTCCTGGTCTCAGGGTCAATCCCCTCAGTCTGATTTCTCAGACCCTTCAGAAGATGTTCCCCCTGGACCAGCCTTGGGATCCCAGGACTCAAAGGCTTCACTTTGCTGTCTCACATCTCCCTGTTCAATAGCAGCCCAGCCCCTCTGGTCCCAGTGTCCCCAGGGGCTGGGAATGGACCCTGACCCCATCCTGGCTTGTCTGGTGGTCACACAACCCAGGACACATCCCTGTGTCCCTGGCAGTTCCCAGGCATTGCTCCGCAGGCTGGGCCAGCGCTGGTGTGACACTGCTTGGGACACTGAGATGCGTGTGGGGGCTAATCTTTGGGGCCATCAGGCCAGGCACTGAACTGAAATCCAGCTCTAATTGGCCTCTTCCAGCAATTCTTCCTGACAAAACAATTAAGTTTCTCAGGCAAGAGATGTTCTTTGCAAATGGTCTGTGCCAGATGCTTTTGCTTTTTTTATCTGTGGTATTTAAGGATCTTTTCCTAATACTCACTCATTATTTTATGAGGCACAGACTGGTTCTTCCTGCCCTTTTGAAGCTCAGTATCACACTTATGTTTGTTTGTTGTCTCAGGGCTTCCCTAACTGTATGAGAGGGGATTTTTGTTTCTTTTTTTTTTTTTTTTTTTTTTATTTNTTTTTTTAATATTTTAAATAAACATTCTTGATTTGTAAAGGGCTGGGCCCTGTGAGACAGGGCAGGGAATGGGATGGGCTCCAGCCCTCCCAAGCCTGCAGAGGCTGTGTGTTCTGCAGTGGGACTGAGGTCAAAGCTGGAAAAGCTTGCAAGGCGGGATCAAAGAGCAGGGCCCCTGCCAAACATGTGGAAAACATGAGCTGGGGGTGGCTGCAGTGAGGGCATGGGCTGGCACTGCCCACAGTGCCCCCTTCATCCCTGCCCACCCCTGGAAATCCTAAGGCTGCTGGGAGGCTCACAGTCCTTTGTCCCCTCACCTGGGAGCTTTGTGACTCCACCTTCCTGCCATCCACTTTTAGTGGCTCCAATTCCTCCTTTGGGGGAGCCCATCCCTCGTTTTCCCAGCCTGGGCCCGCTGAGGCTGCACGAGACGTGCTGGAATTCTGGGGAGCTGCTCATTGGAGATGTGCTGGAATTCTGAGGATCTGCTCCCCACTCCTGCCCTTCCCGTGGCCTTGCTCCCAGCAGTGTTTGCCCCATTCCCACACCCCTCCCATCTGCACCAGTCTCAAGGCTGGTGTTCCTGTCCCAGGAAAGGAAGCAGCCCTGGGGAATGATTCAGCACTGGTTCTGTTGGGAGCAGCACCCCAGGGAGGCTGGCAGCTCTTGGAAGTGGAGTATTGGAGGAACAAGAGAGCATCTGGATGGGGTGTGGTGTCGGGTGACACCAGCTGG
This sequence comes from Toxostoma redivivum, assembly GCA_013397375.1. Taxonomy (NCBI): domain Eukaryota; kingdom Metazoa; phylum Chordata; class Aves; order Passeriformes; family Mimidae; genus Toxostoma; species Toxostoma redivivum. The sequence continues at coordinate 109,229 of VXBI01014726.1, read as the reverse complement.
GTTTTGGGGTGCCTCTGTGCTCCCTGTGGAGTGACTGGGCACACTGCTGGGTATGACCTAGTCCTCATGGTCTCTGACATCTCACCCAGTGACTGCTCTTACAGAGGATCTGGGCTGGCCTGGGTGTTGTTTGATCAAGGAGATCCCAAGTGTTACCCTGCCTGGCCTCTCTGGAGCCAGGAGAGTGTTTAGGGACGCTGGGGAGAATGTCAAGGGAGAGCACAGCTGCCGTGCAAGGTGCGGACCCAGCATGACTGGCCCCACAGGAGGTTGCCACCAATGCCTCCCCACGGGGAGGGGACAAACAGCTCTGGGAGGGCACAAACAGCTCTGGGGAGAGAGTGGCGGCTCCCTCCTCGTGTGTGTCAATCCCTCGCAGCCGGGGGTGTGCTGGACGGAAGGGAAGCCCAGGTGTCCCCGGCTGTGGCAGGTGCTCCCGCGGCTCGGTGTGACTTCTCCCAGTGGGCTCCGGCCCAGGGATTCGGTCACTCCATAAATCTCCCTTGTCTGCCTTTGTCGGCACACCACGGTGGGGCAGCCCTGACTCAGGCTGGGAGTGTCCGGCTGCTGCCGCTATCTCCGCGGAGAAGCCGTGTGTGGGGTGCCAGCATTTCCAGAGACAATCGGGCTTTATTTCCCTGCCACATAGGAAAAAGAATAAACATTCCTCGGGTTTGTTTTCAGGCTGCTTTGTGGAATAAATCTCAGACTGTTGTTGCCTCCCCGGGTTCCCATTCCATGAGTCACCGGCACGTGGCGGCACCTCCGAAATCCCGTGCGGTGCCCGGGGGCTGCTCCATGCTGGATGTGCCGTCCATCCATGGACATCTGGAGCAGAGCTGCTCCACATCCACGGGGAGCTCAGCTTGGCACCGACATCTGTCGGGATCCACGAGCCCCCCGGACACCTCTGCAGCCTGGACAGCCCTGGCCACCTCGTCCTCTGGTCCGGGGTCTACCTCCAAAGGCCCAAGTCCGACAGCATCTTCAAGGGGCAGGGCTGTCCCACGGGGCAAGGGCTCTCCGAGAGGAGAGCAGCTGGAGCCAGTGGCCATTCCCATCCCCTCTGCCTCGGGGGGAAGGAGGTCCAAGGGATGCTATGGCCTCTGTCCTTTCATCTGTGGGAACATCTGCCAGCAACACCCATTTGGAGTGGTGGGATCTGGCCCCCTTCCACATGGCACAGGAAGCTTGGCCTGATGTTGACCCTCGTTCTGGAGATGTGGTTCCACGGGGAGGAGGTGCCCGCACCCCTGCCCTGGCCAATCCCCACAGAGGCATCCCATTGCTCTGGGAGATGTGTTGAGAGGGAATGGCCTGTGAGATGCGCCTCACAGGTTCACACCACTGCTGATGCACCAGTTGGCTCACCTTGGGGTGGGACACAGCCAGTGCTGGACTGGAACCTCCTGGAGCAGCAGATCTTGGTGTGGCCAACAAGCAGGGACAACCCACATCACCTCCAGAATGTGCCCAGTGCCAGTGTGGCACCCAGACCTTGTCAATGGTCCCACAAATGATCCCACTGTGGAAGACCACGGAGGTCCCAGAACATGGTGTGGACAGAGGGCTGACCTCAGGCTGGGTGGTGCCTGCTGTGAGTGACCTGTGCTGATGAGCTGAGCCCCTTGGCACAGGTTTGGGGCACCTGAGTGTCAGTGCAGGGCACGAGGTGGGATGGAGCAGGGGAGTGTCCAGTGTGTGCACGAGGTGGGATGGTGACCTCAGCCACAGCAGTGCCATACACGAGTCCCAAAAATAGCTGGGTTTAGAAACATGAAGTCTGCGTGTGCTGTTGCCGAACACTTGTTGCAAATGTAGTGGCAGCTCAGTCCAGTGAAACTATGGCCAGAAGCTGCGCAAGTTTCGGCAAACAAACCGGCTCCAGGAATGAAGGTGGCTGGGAGGGACTGGGGGGCCCAAGGCTGCCAAAAATGTCGTGATTCCGAGGTGAATAATGAATAAAAAGCTGCAGCCTCAAAGGTAAAGTTTTTAAGTGCCTCGAAAGGAGGGAAAATGGGATGAGGAATGAATGAAATGCTGTTGCCAGGAGGGGCTGTTGAAGCCCTGGAACAGCTGAAAGAGGCTGGATGAACACTGTGACCCCGGGCAGCAGTGACTCAGTGAGATGAGCCCAGGGGCAGGACAGGAGCTGACACATCGCTGATGGCCCTGGATTCCAAAGGCAGCCCTGCAGGCAGCCCTTCTCTCATTAGACAGGGTCGTAGAGGCTTAAGGGCTTCCCTGTGCAGTCAGCAGCACAACGTCTCCAGAGTTTCTACAGATCAGACAAGAACTGGTCTGTGCACAGAGCTCTGGGCACTGTCAGGGTAAGGAGTGAGTGGGCTCTGCTGGTGGCAGGTGAATTCCTGGGCTCAGAATGGAGGATCTGTAGGCACCAGAGAGCACCACGGCTGTGCTCGCCTTGGCCATCAATGGACAGAATGTTTATTTGGACATCTGAAAGGTCAATTTACTAAAATTCAAAACAATTGCTGGCGTGACCGACTGGGACTGTAAATTTAGAGTGGGAGGTGTTAGCAAAAACTGGGACTCATTCAAGGACATCTCAACAGTGCCCCAAAAGCCATGATTTCATAGCCCAAAATAATTCTCCCAGGAAAGAAGCTGTCAGAGGCGGTTTGGATGTGTAAGTGTGGTGGCCTGCAGCTGCAGGGGGAGGACCAGGCTGCCCAAGTACTGCAGCAGGTGGGAACCAGGCGGGGGCCTGGACAGCATCTGGGACAGAGGCAAGGAACTGAACAAAGGCCAAAGTGTTGACTTTGTTTTGCTGCCTTGGAGAGGGCAGTGTGCCTTCCCCTCTTCCTCATCCTTCTGCCTGTGCCATGATTTCTGGAGGGGTGACTCATGCTGACAGGCAGTGTCACATGGTGGGGAGGATGGTGGTGTGGAGCTGACTGGCCATTGGATGGGAAAAGATGTGTTGGTGGCATGTCCTGGGACAGCAGGATGATGGCAGCTGGTGAAGACCTCAGGAGGGATCTGCCTTAGACTCAGCAGAGCATCCAGTGTTCTGGCTCCATCCACCTGAGAGTGGTTCCAGCAGATTGACTGTGGACAGAGGCAGGAAAAGGCTGCAGGAGGGGTGATGGAATACCCAGGGCTGGCAATTCAAGCAGAGTACATCTGGCAAATGGGATACTCCCATCTGTCCTGGAGGACACAACTCCAACACAAAAAAGGTTTCTGCTGAGAGCCTGGTATGTGTCAAAACCCAGGGGCCAATGCATGGGCTGGAGAAGGAGGAGCATCCCAAGGAGATGAGGAACTGGGAGGCCTCCAGCAATGCACAGAACTGCTTGTGGTAGGAGGGGAAGCCAAAGAAATCAGTGAGCTGTCACTGGCTGATGGCAACGAGAAGCCTTTGAGAACATGCATTTAGGATAACCAAGTGAAGCCAGCCCCAAATCCCAGCCCTACGTAAAACAAATGGAGCCTAATCCCAGCAAGCAAACCCCTCAGTGTTCAACAAATGACTCCACCCTATGCTGGGTCAAAGCAGAGACATGTTCGATCCTGGCAGGGTAAAGTAATAAAATCTGTAATGAGGGAGATCAGGGTAAAGCAATTACATCTGTACAAGGGGGGCTGTACAGACCAACAGGCCCGGTTCACTGATACCCCAGAGCTGGGAATGAGCTGCTGGAGGAGTCCCTGGAATGCTGACACTGACACTGAACAAGTCTTGGAAAGACCAAACAATGCCGAGGGCTTGGATACCTGCCATGAGCCAGGACTTGATGGCCCAGGGAGGGGCAGCCGGACGTGGCTGTCCACTTGTCACAGACCCTGGTCCCAGGGGCTGGGAATGAGCTGCAGGATGCAGGGCGTGGTTTGTCCTCAGAGGAGCCTGGGTGGTGATGTCACCATTTTTATAGGTACTTGCACATAAAGATATTTCCTGGTGGGGGATGCTTTGGGGAGCGTTGACAAATGCACACCATGGCCCACTGGCTGCAAATCTAATTTAGACAAACTCAGCCTTGAAACAAGCTGCAATTTCCCACTCTTTGAGGGTCACCAGGCACTGGAGGAGATTCTGAATCCTGGGAGGATTTGCCACAGCCTGGAGTTCTCCTGCACAAGGTTTTCCTGTGAGTCAGGGGGCCAGTTTGTAGGAGAAATTCACCAGGTAAGCTTTGCTGGCAAGGACCAAATCAAGGTGTTCATCCCATTCCTTTGTGGCCCTTGTGGAGAACCAGTTGGACAGTGTATAGGTGCTTAGAATCTCAGAATCACGGAATCATTGAGGATGGAAAAGCCCTCTGAGATGACCAAGTCCAGCCATTCTCCAGGCACTGTCAAAGCTACCATAACCCATGTCCCCAGGTGCCACATTGACACATCCGTTAAACCCCTTCAGGGATGGTGACTCCACCACTGCCCTGGGCAGTTCCAATGCCTGATCACCGTTTCTGTGAAGAAGTTTTCCCCAGTATCCAGCCTGACCCTCCCCTGGCACAGCCTGAGGCCGTTTCCTCTTGTCCTGTCCCTGTTCCCTGGGAGCAGAGCCCAACCCCACCCCTCTTGTCTGCCCCCTCCTGTCAGGGCTTTACCCTTTGGTAGGTGCCACCAAGCTAAGAAAGGAGCAGAGTGCTCACAGGAAAGTGGCTCCAATTCCATGTGCAGCAGCAAAGAGCTGCTCAGACCACAGGCCACCCACAGAGGACCATGAAACCAGGATGGAGATGGACATTGGATATGCTACAGGAGATGGACAAGGCAGTGCAGAGGAATTGAGGTTATTATGGAATAGAGATCTCAACCACCAAGGGTGACCATACAGACAGGCAGGAGACAATGCTGGGACAAGGGTACTGCTGGTGGCACTGATACCACCTGTGTGTCTGCAGAAGGAGCTCACTTTGTGTGTGACAAATGTTCTCCCACCTGCTCAGGATCACCCAGAGGATGGCATGGGCAGGATCAGGATCTTTTCCCAGGACACCCAGGATAAAGTTGGATGCTTGCTGCCCTTCTGCCTGGGGGCACTCTTGCAGTCCCACCACTGCCCACTCCCTCCTCCTCTGCCCCATCCTCCCCAAACCCAAGGGAGAATGTGCTGATTCTGTACATCCTGTGACTGGGGCATGTTCCACCTCCACCTTGTGGGTGCCTCTTCCTGCAGGAGCTCTGGGGAAGGGGAGGGCTCTGAAGAGGCCATTTCCATGCTGGAATAATGCCGGGCATTTTGCCTGGTGCCATTTGCACAGCTCATGCTTTGGCCAGTCCCCAGAGCCATCCAGAGCTTTGTTTCTGTGGCACTTGTTCAATTGGCAGAATGAAAATAGACCCTGAGAGGAGAGCAGATGAGAAACCACAATCTGGAGGGGAGGGGATGTGTCAGAGCGATGCACCTGAGCCCCAGGACACACTTTATGGGAAGCACTGGATCACGGGCATTGGACCCACAGCACGGGATCCCAGACTGGCACTGAATTACCCCAGCAGTGGGGTCATGGACCTATTCCCCATTGCCTATTCCCTATTTCCCATTCCCTATTCCCCATTGCCCACTGCCCATTCCCTGTTCCCCATTCCCTGTTCCCCATTCCCCATTCCCTGTTCCCCATTCCCCGTTCCCCATTTCCCATTCATTCCCCATTCATTCCCCATTCATTCCCCATTCCCTATATCCCTTGGGGATGGGACCAGACGAGCCTCAGCTGCCAGGAGATGGTACCAACTGTTTTGAAGCTCTGCCCAGTTTGTGGGAAGATGTCCTGGCAGCACAGGAAGGGACTGTGTCTCTGAAGAATTCCAAACTAGGAGGTGGCCCCAGGGGACAAGTGTTTGGGAAGATTCCTTTTCTCCCAGCACTTCCCAGGTTTTTGAAGGGTTCCTGGGGTGCTGGGCTGCTGGTGGCATCCGTGCTGGCTCAACTGTGTGGAGGCAGCTTACCACCTACCCTTGTCCCTGGATTAGGGAGCTGTGCTGGGGATGGGAGCCAGGGTGGTCTCGGTGACACCCACTGAGGCTGAGCTCCCCAGGGTCCCGGCTGCAGCACTGGGATCTCAGCTCTGTCCCCTGCACCTCCCAAGGGAGCTGCTCCATAGCTCCCATCCATCCCCTTCCAGCCTCGGGAGAGGTGTCCACTGCCCACTCTATCTCACTGTCTGGGAATTTCTCCTGAGACTTTGTCTGCATTTTGCTGTCCTTATTTGCACCTCTTTGGGCTCATTTATACCCTTACATCTTCTCCTCTTTCCTTTAGTGCATCCCCTTCCCTCTGCCAGCCCTGCTCAAGGAGCCTCCTGGACCTCTCTTGGTGGCCCTGGGGTCATTGTCCAGCACAGGTGAGAAGGGCCATCCACCACATGACCCCTTCCCTGCTGACCCCCATCCCCAGAGCTGATCTCTGACCCCACCTCCACTCCCAGCCAGTTCCTCCCTGCCCTTCTCCACGCTAGCCACCAAGTCCCCCACCCTACAGGCTTGTCCCTGACCTGTCCCCAACTGCAGCTCTTGGTTTTGAGCCAGTTTTTGGCTTTTCATCTGTTCCTGAGCTAAGGCCAGGGCCAGCTGGGTACCTGCACTCCCAAGGTAGGTGCAGCCTCTACGTGTTTGCCTGTTTCTCACCCCTCCCTGCAGCTCTGGGGTAATGCAGCACATCTGGATTCCTTGCATCCAGCCCCCATCTGATGTGCCACATCTGGATTCCTTGCATACAATTGCTGTCTAACAGGCTATGTCTGGCTTCCCAGCATGTGATTCCTAGATAACAAGTCACTCCTGGATTTCCTACATGTGATTCTTGGATAACATGGCATATCTGGATTCCTTACATTCAATTCCTGGACAATATGGCATATACACTTTCTGGCCAAGGCTGGGACTGGAACAAGACTTTCTCTTTACAGTTTAAAGGATTTTTTTTTTTTTTTTTTCTGGAGAAGCTTTGACCTGAATTCCTGGCTGCCTCACAAAATCTCTCTTCTACCTCGGCTTTGGCTGCTCTTGGCTGGGAGCCTGGCTGGAAAACAAAGATCCTATCTCCCCCCACCCCCTGGGCTTTGGGACTGCTGGCGGTGGACACGCCGCCCCTCGCCAATCAGTGCTTACAATAATATTTTTCTCTAGGATTGAGCTCGGAATAACTTTGTTTTGACATAATCTGAACTAATGTCTCCCCGGCAATGACAGTAAACACTCGACAATAAGTGTCAGTGCAGCCCTGGAGCTCTGCACAAGGGGCTCCAGCAGCTGGACATGAGGGAGAAGGGACATGGCACAGCCTCAGGGAACAGCCTGATGATGGCAGGGTGGACTAAAGCCCCAGAGTTCCACTTCTCACCCTTCTCCCCCCCAGCCAAACCCCTTGCTCACTCTGCAGAGAGTGATGGAAAATGCAGCCTGGGGCCATTGCTAATCAGTTCTTCGGGCACTGGGAGTTATTGTTTCTGCACTGGTGGCAGCTCCAATTTAAACACTGTCACTGCACTATTAATGGTCCTGGCACTCACTGACTCCAGAGCTCAGCCTGGGACTCAGCAGCAAGAATGTTTGTGGAGCCCAGCAAGAGCCACTGAGCTTCAGTCACTGTCCTGTGCCGGCTGTGCCCTGATTCCAGCCAGGGCTGGTGTGCTTGGGGTGCCCTGCGCTGGCACATCAAAGCAGGATTCCTCCACATGCCTTCCCTGCCAGGAGAGGGCCCTTGGTGGTCTCACCTTCATGAGGTCAAAGTAGCTGGACATGGGCTTGGACCTGGACAAGGAGAATGGGCATGGACCTGGGCATAGATCTGGACCTGGGCATGGATCTGGGCATAAATGCGAGCACTCACTTAAGAGAGCTAGCCTGGAAAATCTTCCAGGCCGGAGCTTCTCGGCTCCATTCCCAGGCTGATAAGCTGGTCCAGCTGAAGGCCAGGGAAAATTTCTCCCAGGATGATAACTTGGTCAAAATAGAGAAGAATTAACAACAAAGATAGAACACCTGTCTTGGTGCGTGACCAGGCCTGGGAAAGGAGTGTCTTCTCTCTGCACCAATCATCTTTTTTCTACCCTTGAAGTTGAGAGTCATGCTATTTAAACAAGGTGTTTCTGAATATAGTTGTCTCCTTCTTATCCTAAAGGATGGCCAAGTAGCTGTGTGTCTTTTCTCTGCCTCATCTAAAGGGTTAATACCCTAACCTAGCAGCTACACATAAATATGGACCTGGGCATGGATATGGACTTGGGCAAAGATCTGGACATAGGGAACTGAGTGTGGGGAGCTTTGCATGGTCATGAGCCAGGATCTGGACCAGGACCTGGCATTAACCCTGGGGTGGTACGTGAGCATCTGAGCTCTCCACTTGTCCCAGAGCCTCTGGTGCTGCTCCTTTCCTATTTTAATTTCTGCATTGTGCTGGCCCTGTAATATCATCTGCCATAGGATCCCTCATCCCACACAAACCCTCCTCAGGCCAGTTGTGATTTTTCTGTCCACAGGCTGAAGCCATGGTCTCTCTCCCTCCCCTGGAGAGCTCCATTTCCTTGCTGGTTCCCATCCACCCCAGCTGCACCTCCTTGTCTCATCACACCCAGAGTGAAAATCAGTCCTGAGAGCTTCCTGCTGGTTCAGTCTTGGGGACCAAGGAGATCATGGTCCCTCATCCCTCTCTCCTGTGACCCAGACATCCCTCTCTGCTGGCCTGATCCTCACAGCAGCAAACAGCAGTGACTTCAAGCCTCAGGGATAAGGACACCCTCAGGTGACACCACTCCACCCATCCCTCCCTCAGCAGGCTTTGTGCTCCCTGGAAGGGCAGAGCTTCAGTGGGAGATCCACTAGGGCAAGCAGGACTTCAGGCTGCCAAACACAGCTTTCCTGGAGACCAGCAGGCCCATCCCTGCTTCTTCCTGGGGACCATGGGTGTTCCCACAGTTCAGGAACTGGGTGTCATCCCTGCCTGGCCACTCATCACTGCAGCATGAAGTGTGTACACCAATTCCGAACATCTCCTGAGGGATCTGAGCTGGTCTCAGCATCTTCTCCTCGGGCAGAATGAAAGCTGCAGCTCCTCTGATTATTCTGGAAGATCACAAGTTGCTCACGTTTTTAATTTTTTTTATGGATGAAACCATGTGCTTGATATTGGGGCAGAGAAAAGAAGCTGAGGAACAATATATAGAAGATTTTTGAATGTCAGTAGACTGAGCCCTGGAGGACTAGAAGATGGATGGATGTGCCCAATGTGCACCAATGTGATTGGTGCCAAGGACAGGAGGAAAAGCCTACCCTGGGCTGTGTTTCATGGAAAGAAAACAAAGGGGAATTGCTCAGGGTGGACACAAAAGGGGCACATTTTAGAGCTGCAGATCCATGAGCTGCTCCAAGTGGTTAGGGCAGAGGTTGGGAGTTAGGGAGCCATGTCCATGCTTTGCAGAAAGGAGCTCTTCACTAGTGATGCCCCATCGCTGGCAGTGTCCAAGGCCAGGTTGGATGGGGTTTGGAGCCACCTGGGATAGTGGAAGGTGTCCCTGCCTGTGGCAGGAGGTAAAATGGGACCTTTGTGGTCCTTCCAGCCAAAACCATTCCATGACTGTGAAGTTGCACACAGGCACTATGTGTCCTGTCTGAGTGCATGTTCCCAGCAGGAAGAACAAGGGGATCAGTCAGGCAGGGATAGTTTGAGCTGAGGTCCCTCTCGTCAAGGAAATAGTGGGCTCCCAGAAAAGCCAGGGACCTGTCTGGGTGGCCTTATTCATCCCTGTCTCCTTTTCTTTCCTCTTTGTCATGTTCTAGGAATCCTTTTATCCGTGTGTTTGTTTTTCTTTCCCTCTCCTTGCAGATGCTCAGTAATTCTTTGAACATATCAGATGGGTTTGTGTATCCCTGTTCTGTGGATTCCCCACAGAGGAAAACAGGCACCTCTGGAGCAAGTTGCACATTGGCCTGAGGTCATGTCTACGGCAGCCTGGCAAAGTCCCTCTGGAATTCTTGCTCTGAGCGTGGGGCAGGCGAGGGAGGGTGATGCTGCACATGGGAGCAGTTTCCAAAGCCAGGAGGGATGGTGGGTGCTGACAGGAATAAACACTGAAAGGATAAGGCACAGAAAGGATAGGACAGCGGTGGCTTGGGAGTGCAAAAGCCCAGGGCCGTGGTGGAGCCATGGACAAGTCTGGCAGCTCCTTTGGAAAAGTGTACTTGGAGACCTTCTTCCCCTGGGTGCCTCGTGGAGCATCAGATGGTGACTGTGGGGTGTAGATTTTCCTGCAGGCCCATCTCCTCTCTGAGGCCAGCCTGGCCCATGAGTGTCCGAGCATTCTCTGCCAGGATGAGTGTCAGACACCAAGTCCTGAGGGTGCCTCTCATTTGGTGTCTTGCTCATTCAAAGTTCCCTTTAAACATCTGAAGGAAGTCTGGCTCCAAAGCCAGACTGATCCCTCAGAAAGCCACAGGCACACAGGCTCTCCAAACATTGTCCTTCCCGTGCCCAAAACCAGCCAGTCCACACTTTGTGGGTGCTGTGTCATGTCCCAAACCTGAGGGACAAGTTTGTGATGGATCAGGCAAGGATTCTTTCCAAGTGCCCAGTCCTGGCCTGTGGAGGGGGAACCTTCTTTGGGACATGGGCAGCCTTGCTGTACTGCTCTGCAACCCAGTGCATCTCTCACACCCTGACCCTTCCTCCCTCCTTCTCAACACCCAATTCATCTCTCTTCCAGGACTCCCTTCCAGGGACTTCCCTTCCAGGCTCGTCCTGCATCGCCCATCACCTGCTCAGGACAGGGACCACCTGCCCTGTGTGGATAGGGGACATGGGGGTCACTGTTACACAGGAGAGGAACTCTGAAGTCCCTCCCGGGAGTTTTTGGTGAAGCAGGGAGGACTTGGGGCTGTGCTGGGGCTGGGGGGGATGTCAGAGGAATGGGAGCATCACTATGGGTGGAGAGCCAGGAAGGTGAGTGTGGTCCCAGGGGACAACAGCAGCTGTGGTCACAGGATTCCTGAGGTGACTTCAGGAGGGAGCCATGGATGGGCCTGGAGAGACAAGTCTAGAGCTACAGTGGGGAAGCAAAGGGAATCTCATTGTAATCCTGGCAAATGCTGGTGCAAGAGATGCTTTTGGAGATAAATATTTACTCTGAAGACTTCTATCCCCAAGGACTTTCATATTTTTGATGGCAAAATATAGAGGTTCTCCTCTCTGCCATGCTGAGCAGACTTCACTGTCCCAAACAGGTGACCAAGAGGAGGAAAAGGACAGAGCTGCCATCCCTGCCACCCCACCATCAGTCCCAGGGGTGGGACAGGCTTGGGGCTGGCCAGAGGCTTCCAGGAGCAGCTCCATGGCCCCCTCTTTCCCACAGCCACTGTGTGCCAGCACAGGCAGAGCAGAACCCAGTGCAGCAGCCGGGGTCCCCCAGCACCCTGGTGGCCCTTCTGCCTCCCCGAGGGAACAACGTGAGCAACATCCAGCTGCTGCCTCTGCCCGAGTGCAAAGGAGGCCTGAGGACATGGATGGAGAGGGGGGAGCAGAGGGAGGCAGCACAGAGGAACAATTGAAAAGAGGAAAAAGGAAATCCTCCTGGAGCTGTGAAAGTGTTTTCCCAGACTGTCTGGCCGCTCCAGTGACCTCATTCTCAGAGGTGCTGTTAATTGGGCTGGAGAACAGCACATCCAGCCCTGCCAGCCCCTCTGCCCGGCCACCTGCACAGCCCCTGTGCCCAGCAGCCCTCCCAAACCCCACCCTGTCCCTGAGAGGTTCCCAGTGCCCGGGCTTGGGCCAGGGGTCCTTAACCAGGGTTAACAAGCCCCAGATTTCCACGAGTTCATCTCAACTGTTTATCCTGGAAACCCCCTCTGAAAAAGCAGTGATGCATGCACAGATCTGTAGTGGGGACTGGCACCAGATTCCTGGGAAGGGAGAGAGCCTGGCCCTGAGTTCTGTGAGCATCCCTGGGGTACAAGTGGCTCCTGTGACAGAAAAGGCATGAGGGACCATGCTCAGAGGAGCAGGAGGCAGCAGCTGGATCTCGGGTGGCTGGGCTGGGTGGGAGAAGCAGGATGGTGCATCAGAGGTGACAGGGAACTCACAGGGGTGTCCTGTTCCATGCACAAAGTTCCAAGGGGATGTCTCCTGCTGGGTCAATATTTTAACTGAGATAATGGATGTCCAAGCAATGGATCCCCTCCAGGATCATCTCTTCTATAAAGCTATAGGCACCAGTGAAAGCTTTTTTCACATCCTTCCCTGAAGAAATTTTATGGCTGGGAAGAGAAATATGTAGAGTTTTTTTTCCTGACACATATTTGCCCAATTAAAAAAAATAAATTAAAAATTACAGAATCACAAAATGGTTTGAGTTTGAAGGAACCTTAAAGATGTGCTTACAAAGGGAGGGCCTTGTAAAATCATGGCTCAGAGCCGTTACTTTGGCTAAATAGAAAAGGACTATGGGAAAGAGACTCAGCTGAATTAGGGGTAGAAAAATGAGTTATATAACCATTACACGTTCATATAGTGGTGTATGGTGGTTGGTTGAATTATGTTTGTTATGATTTAAAACTGTGTAACTGATAACGGGCTAACTGCTTACAAAGGCCTGGTTTTTGCAATAAAGCATCTCTCCTTTGCATCTGCCTGGGGACTGCATCACTACTGACCCTCACCCACAGCTGGAGCCCCAACAAAGATGAACTTGTTACAGCAGGGCAGGGACACCTTCCCCTAGCCCAGGGTGCTCCAAGCCCTTTCTGACCTGGCCCAAATCCTTAAGAGCTCCCTCACAGAGCCACTAGCTGTTGTTCAAATTCGCCTGCTTCACACATCAGGAAGGGATGAGGGACAGACACGAGATTGCATCAGCCTCACAAAATCCAAACACCAAGTAAGTACTTGGGAGCTCTTTTATTTAGCAGAGGAATTAAATAACGAGACCCAAAGACTGGGAGTTAAAGCAAGGCCTGCTCAAGTGTGGATTAGCACATATTTCAACACTGACCATGACTGGAACTAATTGCAGAGAGCAGAGGTTGGATTCTGCTCCATAGGAAGCCTGGCTGCCTTTCCAGCAGAGGGGCTTACGCCAAGAGATCATTCCTGGCTCAATGGTCAACACTCTCAGGCCCCTGATGTCCAAGTCATGTTCAGGTCTCATGGCCTTGAATTTGGGGCATCTGAAAGACGCAAGCACAGATGTGCCCTGCAGCTGCCTGGTGCTTCCAGAACAGTGGTCACCTCCCATCTTCTGGGCTCTCCTTCCCTCCCCAGGCAAAATGGGGCTATTTTTAAGGTGGGAAAAGGTTTTTGTGGGTTTTATGTTCTATTAAAGAGGGCACTGTCAGAGCCAGGCCCCTGGGACAGGGGCTGGAGCAGGAGAGCTGAGCATGTAAAACATGACTGGAAGTATGAATTGTCCAAATCAGGGTTTTGTTTTAACTTTTGTCTTTCAATAGTTGAAGGAGCTTCTATCTGCCATCAGCATTGCTGATAAACACTCTCCAAAACGCCAAATGCCATGTACTTGTAGCTTTCCTCAAAGTTAAGAGAGGATTTCCCATGGCTTTGGATACTCTGTTCTCACTCCCTCTGGGAACCTTTATCATGGCCATATTTGTCTGTTCCAAACTCCAATAGGTCTTGGTATCTTGGTATGTAGCGTGTTGCTCTGGGATCTCAAATGCCAGGAACTGATAATGGCATGTTTTTGTGGTGGAATCTCATCAGCTTTTCCTCCAGGACAGACAGGGTCACACAAAGGCAAGGAGGCCTCCTGGGAGATGTTCTGTCAGCCATGAGCTGTGTCCTGATGGCAGTTTTGGGTTGGAATTGCTGTTTTGGGTTAAAACAAGCTGCTGCTTGGCTGACAGTGCTTGCAGGCTGCTCACACCCGTTGGGATAATCATGGAGTTGTCCACGTCACACCAGTGCAAAGCCACTGCTCTCCATGGACAGAGTCTCATTCCCCTGTCTCCATTTTTATTCCTGGGCGTCACTTTGCAACCCCCTTGTATGACTTCCTGGAATGTTTTGCAATTAAATGCAAAACACTTGGGGATTGCACACAAACGAGGGCAATGAAGACAAGATTTTCAGACAAATAACAGATGGCAGCTGGTCCCAGTGCCCCCATACTTGGGGTTTTTTTTAGCAGGATTTCTTGCCTTTTCTGTAACAGTCTGTGCTTTATTTTTTGAGTACCTTCTTTTAATCATAAAATCACAGAGTTGCTAAGGTTGGAAAAGCCCTCTGAGATCACTGGGTCCAACCTCTCCCTGAGCACTGCCAAGGCCACCACAAACCCTGTCCCCAGTGCCACATCCACATGTGTTTTGGTACATTTCCAGGGATGGTAACTCCATCACTTCCCCAGGGCTTTGTTGGTTGCTGTTGTCATGTTGTCGTGCCCACATTATACTCTGGAACTGGGTAATCTCTTCCAAACCTGGAAAGTTGAGCTCTGCTCTTGCTGACCTTCAGGATATCTTTTCCTTGGTGGATAGCAAGAGTCTTTTCTCTTGATTTTGCTGCAGTAGTTTTATTTTTTTGACATTTGTCTTATCTCTACCTACTTTATTTCCTACTAGTTTTGCTATTATTCCCCTTGGAAATGGCTTTAGGTTGAGACTTCAAGCCCCCTTTTTTCACTATACTGCTGGTTTTTCTTATGGGATGGCTTTAGCCGATGAGTTATGACTTCATCTCCATTTTTCAAACTACCTGGGAAACAGCTGATGTTAATTGTTGAATCTTTGTGATGTCGTGGGATTGTATTTGGAACAGAACTTCCATTATGCTCTGTCTCAACTTGAACTGCAGATTCTAAGAGTGAAATCTTGTTGTTTTGCTCTCCAAATTTGTTTTAAAAGTCTCTTGCAATGCCGATGAGTCCATCTCTTCCTTAAGGATGTCACTGAAAGCATTGTTATTAGGCAGGAGAGTACTGACCTCTGCATCTGGTTTTGTGTTGTTTTGAGACATAACTTGAGATCCAGATTCTTTGCTAATAAAATCATCATCTCAGGCAGAATTTAGAGCTGGCATATTTTGTCCTAGTACTTATGTTTTAATTTTCTCTATTTCTGAATAAACAAACCAGACCTGAATATGGTATTTCTTCTCTATCCTTTTTTTTTCCCGTTCCCTGTTTATTTTTTACTTTAGTTGAGCCAACAACTTTACATGGGTCCAGCCCATGCTGTTACTCACCTCTCTTGCCTAATCTAGATCTGAACTAATTGGGAACAGCCTCGCTTTTCCTTGATGAGCTACTGATGCTTCATTAGTGATGTTTTTGCCTCTAGCCCTGGGACACCACTCCCTCTCTCCACTTCCCTCACCAGTGTTGGTGGGCAGTGGTGGTTGCCCCTGGCTGGGGAGGGGCTGGTGCTCAGCAGATGCTCTGGAGATGCTCCAGCTGTGAACAGCACAAACTCCAACATGTGCACAGGCAGGAGCCTCCCTGGGCTGGAGCTGGATGGAAATTGCCCAGAGTGGCTTGGGGAAAGCACCTGGATGGAGAACCTTTGCTTTAAAGCAGACAGACATTCCTTGGGGAGAAAAATGCAGGGGCAGGGGAGGGGCTGTTTCACCTTGAAGTCTGCACCCTGTTTCAGTGTAACTGTGCCTTTGCCTGTCTAACACAGAAGTGCTGCATGTGGCACTGACAACAGCTGCTGATGGACCCTCCAGGCTCCAGGAGAGCATCCAGGTGCCACCTGCTCCATCCCCTGATAGAAGCTGGTGTGGGAAGACCCTGCCTGGCTGCAGGTCTTGGCAAGGGGAAAGGGCAGGGTGCCTAAAGAGGGATGGTGGAGAGAGTGGCTGTGCTGGGACTCTCTGCTGGGATGCTGGTGGATTTGTTGGGTGGGAGTGGGGCATGTCTTCCTTCTGCTGGTGGCCCCACTCACCCAATGTGCCCCTCATCCTGTGGTCACCATCTCCAGGAGATGCTCCAAAGCCTGCCTGGGACCTTCCTGGCTTCTTGCTTGGGACTACGCAATGAAAAGTGCATGAAAAATGCACTGGCTGCAGGAGAGGAGGATCCTGAGGTCCAGAGGGATGGCTGAAACAAACATCCAGGTCCAACAAGAGCTGGGCTGCTCAGGCTGACCCTTCCCAGCCAGCTGTGCCCATGACTTGCTTCCTCCCTACCCAGTCTGCTTGTGTCCCTTGTTCCTGCCCACCCTTCCCATCTGTCCCTCCAGGAGACAGCTGTGGGCACTGAGGGGGTGCTGGCAGTCTGTCCTGGGTGGCTGCTGTGGCATCCCTATAGCACCCTGCCCTGCTCTGCTGCTCAGCCAGGCTCTGCAGCCTTGGGGAAAAGAGATGAGGTCCTGTGGGTCTAGAGCAAGAGTCACAGAGCCAAAGATTTAAAGAATCACAGAATATCCTGAGTTGGAAGGGATCCCCAAGGTTCATCCAGTCCAACTCCTGGCCCTGCACAGACACCCCAACAATCCCAGTCTGTCCATCCCTGGCAGCTCCTGGAGCTCTGGCAGCCTCGGGGCCGTGCCCATTCCCTGGGGAGCCTGGGCAGTGCCAGCACCCTCTGAGGGAAGAACTTTTACCTGATACCCAGCCGTGACAGCTCCAGCCGTTCTCTGGGTCCTGTCACTGCTCACAGGGAGAAGAGATTGGAGCTGCACTTTGGGAGGAAGCTGCAGCACCCGGTGAGGTCTGACCTCAATCTCCTCTTCTCCAGCTGAACATTCCAAGCGACCTCAGCCACTCCTCGTGTGGCTTCTCTCTGACAGAGGGCGTGGGCACAGCAGCGTGTCCTGGGGTGGCTCTAGTGGGGTGCAGGGACACCCCCAGTGCCCCCAGCCTGCACTGCCCTGCCCCGGCAGAGTCACAGCCCTGCCTCTGCTGTCCCGCGCTCCGTGGGCAGCTCCCGGACCTGCCTGAGCGGCTCCAGATGTGCGGGTGGCCGTGTCCATGTGTGCGCTGCTGCCGGGAGCCCTTGGAGCAGCTGTGTCCGAGGGACGCTGCCAGCACGGCCGGCTCGGCGTGGGGCTGGGGCACAGCCCTGGCACCCCTGACCCCCAAGCGCTGCCTGTCCGCGGGGATCCCCGAGGGTGTGCAATGGGCTGCGCCTCCCTCCAGATGTTGCTGTGGCCCCTGACCCCCTGTTCCCTCGCAGCAGGGCCTGTCTGGGTCACAGGAGGAGCCGGGCGGGCTCTGAAGCTGCGGCTGTTGCGGGTGGAGGGGGTGAGAGGTGGTGCCGGACACAGCCCGGCGGCAGCGGGGCCCCAGGTGCGCTGTCCGGGCAGGGCATCCCTCCGGGATGTGCTGTGGGGACAAGGCAGCGGGAACACACTGGCCATGGTCCGAGCAGGGATGGAGCATGGAGAGCACAACGCGGGGAGAGGGACTTTAACACAGGCAGAGAGAAACAGGACAAGGGGAAACAAAGAGAAGAGGTTGGGATTGGATGTCAGGAAGAAGTCCTTCCCAGTGAGGGTGCACAGGGTGCCCAGAGCAGCTGTGGCTGTCCCTGGATCACTGGCAGTGTCCAAGGCCAGGCTGGACTAGGCTTGGAGCAACCTGGGACAGAGGAAGGTGTCCCTGCCCATGGCAGGGCATAGAACTGGATGAGTTTAAGTTCTGTTCCAACACAAACCATATCATGATTCCACAATTCTCTGGTGTCAGTCCATCCCTTTGCCCATGAAGGGTTAAGCATTCCCAGCTGCTGCTGGGCTGCTTGGCCAGCTATTGGCCACGGGCAGTGTGGCACCAGGGTGGGGATAATAGTGGAGGCATGTTCTGAGGGGCTTGAGAAGAAGCTCTGGTGTCTGAGACACCTTAGGGACCATCAGGGTCCAGTGAAAGTCCCTTGTGGCTTCAAACCATGGGGTCCTGTGAGCAGGACTCAAAAATGTGCAGGTGGTGCCTGAACAGAGCATGACCCCTCTGCTCTGGCTCTTTCACATCTGTTTAGAACAGGCTGCTGGCTGGGCATTGGTGCTGGTGCACCTGAGCCAGGCCAGGCTGCAGGGACCCTTCCTCTGCTTGGCAAGGACACCATAGTCTCTCCCTGCCAGAGCCAGGCTTGTGCCAGCCTTCACCCCCCAGCCCAGCACCCCTCAGTTGCTGCCAGCTCTGGGACCCTGATGTGACCAGGGCTGTCCTTGGGCAGCCTGGAGCCAGTCCTTTGTCCCCACCCTCCACACCGTTATCAAGTTCCTGCAGCCTTCCCCCCGTGCCTGCCCAGGCCCTCTGCCAGCTGGGGCTGGGATGGAGGCACTGGCAGGTTCCTGGAGGCTGATCCCACTCTGGGGACACCATTGCACCAGGGCTGTTCCTGCAGACCTCTGACAGGCAGGATCAGGACCTCAACCCTCCCAAGAACTTCTGATGCTTTTGGAGCAGCAGGGCTGGGACACAGGGTGAGGAGGCCACTACCTGCATGAGGGGACCTTGGGGCCCAGCAGCCTTGGAAACACAACTGCCTGGAAGAGGACAGGTCTTTCCAGACTTTTCACCTTCCCACGGCCCATGGCTGGCTCAGCAGGAAGCTCTCCCTGCCCGGGAGTCACCCCAACTATCAGGAGTTGTTTGTGGCTGAGAAACTGTCCAGCAGTGGATGGGACAGGATGGGCAGTGTTCAGAGGAAGTGGGGATGGGATGGGATGGGATGGGATGGGATGGGATGCTCAAATTGTCCCAGAAGGACCAAGCACTGCTGGGCCATCTCCATCCCCCTAAGAAGCTTCTAGCAGCATGGAGAGACAAGAGCAGGTGCTAAAGGACATATTCCTGAACAGCAGTGTGGGAAAGGAGTAGATGGGAATGCCTGGAGTAGATGGGAATCCCCAGCTCTCTGGGGATGGGGCAGCATGGGGTTTGGATCTCAGGGTTTTGGATCCCAGAATTTGGATCCCAGGGTTTGGATCCCAGAGTCTGGATCCCTGGCGACTGCCAGATATGTTTTGTGGGGCAGCAGAATCACAAAATAATTTAGTTTGGAAAAGCCCTCTAAGATCATTGAGTCCAACCATCCTCAGCACTTCCAAGGCCACCACTGACCCCTCTGCCCAAGGGCCACATCCACAGGGCTGTTAAACCCCTCCAGGGGTGGAGACTCCACCACTGCCCTGGGAAGCTGTACCAGGGCTGGAGAGCCCTTTGGGAAGCTGGAGAGCTGCTGCTCCCCTTGGGCTTCTGCTCAAGGTCCCAGAAAATCCCAGTGGGAAACCCAGAGTGACTTCTACTTCTTGGGCTGAGGATCCAAGTGCTCAGTTATAACTAGTCACACAAAATAAATCAGTTTTCAATGAAATGGTTTTTAGTAACATTTTTTTCCCAATTGCTGATCAAAATCCAAAGTAACCTCAGAAAATGCACAACATGCAGAAAAACAAACCTGGAGCCCGCAGGTCACTTTTTCCAGGAGTTGTGCCTCTAAACACAGGGGATGTGGTCTCTGCTGGATGGACTCCCTGCACCTGGGTTGTGCCTATGGCTCCTGTCCTCCCGTGGCTAGAGAGGGCTCAGCCCATCCAGTGCTTTTTCCCACCTCCAAACCCCTTGGTGCTGGGGGCTGCCCTGCAGCCTTGCACCCCATGTCCTCACTCCCCCTGGGATGGAGTGGTGACTCTTGCCAGGGGCTGAAGTCCAGGCAGCCTCATGGCACAGGATGCTCCCATCCAGTTGCTCAAATGTCAGACTACTCCAGGTCACTTCTACAAGGAGCTGGGAGAAGTGACCAAGCCCTGGGATCTGTGCCACAGGCTGGAAAGCAGAGATCAGCAGGACCAAGGCAGTGACTGTCCCTCGGTGCTGGCACTGCTGAAGCACCTCCAGTCCTGGGGGCAGTTTTGGGCCCTCACTGCAGAGAGAATGTTGAGGGGCTGGAGCATGTCCAGAGCAGGGAATGGAGCTGGGAAGGGTCTGGAGCCCCAGGAGCAGCTGAGGGAACTGGGACAGGGGCTGAGCCTGGAGAAAAGGAGAAAAGGAGGGCCTTTGTGGCTCTGCACAACTCCCTGACAGGAGGGGACAGCCAGGGGGGTCGGGCTCTGAGAACAGGGAACAAGAAGAAAAGGGGAAAAACCTCAAGTTGTGCCAGGGGAGGTTTAGGTTGGGTATTACAGAAAATGTCTTCATGAAAGGGTGGTCACTGCCCAGGGCAGTGCTGCAGTCCCCATCCCTGGAGCGATTTAACAGCTATGTGGATGTGGCACTTGGTGTAGTGGTGGCCTTGGCAGTGCTGGGGAATGGTTGGATTTAATGATCCTAAATGGCATTTCCAACCTCAGTGATTCTGTGATTCCATGAATGCCTTCTCCCTGCTTCTCAGCTCCATCATCTTGTACCACCCTTACCCTGCTGTGCAGCCCTACAGCAGCAGCAGGACACGGGGCCACTGTCCCTTTGTCTTCAACAGCACCAGGGCATAGCAAGGATCTTCTCTGGCCCTGACCTCCCTGTAAGGACAAGGTGTCCCTTTGGAAGATGCATGTCTTGAATGCTCCTGTGTGCCTTGGCAGCCTTGGCTTTGCTGTTTCTTGTGTCTGGGGCCCTTATCTCTCTGCCCCACCTCACTCAGTGCTGGCTCTGGTGTCCCCAGTGCCAAGGCTGCCCCATGTCCAGCCCAGTGGCTCAGGAACAATTGGAGGAAGCTGTGTCCCACAGCAAACCCTGAGATTTCAGCTGGGAGGGCTGGCAGGGGATGAGGCCACACGTGGGGACTGGCAGGGTCTCAGGCAGCACAGCAGGTCTGTGCCCTCCCTGCCCCAAACCCAGCCACTGCTGGAGGGTTCAGCAGGGTGGGGAGCTGAGCTAGCTGGGCACACTGCAGGTGCAGGTGACCCTGGCCAGCATCCCACAGGAGTGTGACCAGCTTCCTGTGGCCATGGCAGAGCCCCACGAGAGGGGGAGCAGCATGTCCCTGCTCACACTCACCTGCCCAGCATTGGCATCCACACAGCACACACAGACACAGAGGTACAAGGACCTGCGTCAGTGCGAGTGCTACTCTGCCTCAGGACACAGACACACCCCAGGATTGGGCATGGCGTCATCCACACATGCCCCAGAGGGACCATGTCCACCCATGTGTGCAGAGGAGAAGGTGGTCACACACACCCACGGGTGCCCTCCTGCTCTGAGTCCCAACCCAGCAGTCCTACGGCTCCATGGTGCTCCAAGTGTCACCTCAACTCCTTCTCCATGTGCTCAGGACTGGAAGCCTTCAAATGCCTGCCCAAACTCTTCCCCTCTGCTCCCTCTGATGCCCAGGTATGGCAGGCTCACCCTGCCTGTGCCAGCAGTGCCAGCAGAGCTGGCAGCCCGTGCCCGAGCTGTGCTGGAGTGCTGCCCCAGGGTGCCTGGGGAGGGCAGAGGGAGTTCAGCTGGGGAGGACGAACTCCTTAAAAGGCTGGACATGCAGGCAGCCGAGGCTTTCCCAGGCAGCCAGGAGTTCCTGGAAGTTGGCTCCTGGTGCCAGAGAACAAGTCTTGGAGAGATGCACGGGTGAACCTTCCTGAAAGGAGCCGCCCCGTTGCCAGCTCTTGCCCCGGCATGGGCTGTCCTGGGGTGGCTGCTGTCCCTGCACGTACCCTGCTTGCTCCCACGATCCCTGCCACGAGCTCAGCTCCCAAAGGAGACCCAGTTCTCGCCCAGGCTTTGCTATTGCAGATGTGTGGCCCAGAACCTCTGTTATCACTGTCCCAGTGCCTCTCTGGCCTCATTCCCTGCCTGGGAGCCAGTCCCAGGCACAGGCTCGGGTACCTGCCAGCCAGGACATCCTGTGGCTGATAATGTCACATAGCCTGGAGCCCTGTAGCTCCTTCTCATGCCTTGTATCCTCTTGGCCTCGCAGCAGCAAGGTGGGGGTCTCACACCCTTCCTTCCCAGTGGGATAAAAGTAGGTGTCTCCTGTTTCAGCCTCCCCGTGACCTGGGAGCAGTCCAGCTTGTCTCAGCCTTGGGATGACCGGTGTGAATCCTCCAGAAATCCATCCCATAGGCCAGAGACATCTCCAGTTCCACAGGGGCACTTAAAAAGCACCTACTCCCCACCTGAGACCTCCCATGGCAGTGGCCAAGGTCTTGTTCCTTTGGAAACTGTGATGAATCCCCAACCATCAAGTCCCTCCAGTGACCTGAGGCCATGTAAAACTACTGTCCCCTCCTCTGAGTGCTTGAGATCCTCCACCCAACATCAGCAGCCACTCCAGCACATAGCTGGACAGAAGATGAGACAGTGGGCAGCCTCCAGGACCTTGAGGGATTTCACAGAGGCCTGTGGACAGCTCCATGCTGTGCTATGCTTCCCAGGAGAGGGAGAGGACAAAGGCACGTGGTGGACAAGCAGCAGCACAGAGGTGGCAAATCCCATCCCCCAGGATCCAGGAGCCCAGTCTCAGTCGCCCCAGCATCCTCTTGACCCATTGACACAGCCACGTCTCATTGCTGGCTGTGGGGTGACACCTGCAGCCTGTCTTTGCCTCAGAGGCTTCCACCAGACAGAGTCCCCTCTTCCTGCACAGCCCCATGGATCTCTTTAAGTGCAAAACCTTCTTGCAGAGTCACACTGGGCCTGTTTCCTGACTCCAGCTGTCTGTGTCACCCATGCCTGGCTCTCCTGAAGCCTCTTTACCTACTGTACTCCTTGTTGTGCCTCCTGTTCTTCAGGGATGCTGATGACCTGTCTCCAAAAATGTATTGCAGGAAGCTCTGCTGGCTGCTGTGCTGGCCCTCCAGCACCCCCTGACCTGTCACTTACAGTCCAAATGGTCCCGTGTCACCTCCTTCTCCTTCAGCCTTCCTCACAGTTGCTTTGTCCAAAAAAACCCCCACCTACTCCCCAAAATGAGCTTTGTTTTATTTTTTAAGATGCCAAGTCCATCTGGTACAGTCTATCCCTGATAAACAGCCCTCCCTCGGGGCCTCTTGGGACCAGAAATAGCGCCGGGGCTGGACCTGCCCGAGCAAACATTCCTCCCCGCACACGCACGTCTGCTTCCCTCTGGCAGCCCGGCCACCCCAGGGAGCCGGGTCTCGGGGACCAGCGCCACCATGGTCCTGCACCAAGGAGGGGAACCCCACCCAGGTAGCTGCACATCCCTCCGGACACTGCCCCGAGCCCTCCCCGGGACACGGCTGGGCCGAGCTCGCTGTTCCTGCAGGGACGAATCCTGATTTCTGACAGCGTGTCCCGATAATCCCCGAGGGGCAGCCGGCAAAGCCTGGCTGATCCACGCCGGGCTGACCCGGCCGTCGCTCCGGGCTGGAATGTGCTGCTAATCCCCACGGCCACCTCCCGGGAGCGGCCACCGCTGCCCCAGGGGACCCGGCTTGGTCCCGCTCGCCCTCCGGGGAGGCGACGCCGGCACTGGGATGTGTCGCTGCCCCGCGGGAGGGGCTGGTGGGTGGCCGCAGGGGCCACAGGGGTCTGTGCAGCTGCAGGGGTCTGTGCTCTAAGGACAGCCGCAGGGTCCGGCCTGGGGCTCAGTGCCAGCCCAGCTCCCCTGGCACTGGGACCTCTGGGGATCTGCTCCAAGGAGGAGCTGTTTGTTTCCAGCCCTTGCACCGCTGCTGGGAGAAAAGCTGTTGCATTTCACACGACAGATGTTGCTCTCTGAATCCTTGAACTGCTGGTCCTCCAAAGGATTTTCCATGACCTCTTAACCCCTTTATCTGTGGGGGGTTCCGGCAATGACATCCAACCACAGTGGGCTGTCTCTTCCCATATTCCTGCTGGGGCACAGGTTCCTGTCCACCCTGTTGTACCTGTGACCTTCCCTCCCTGTCACTTCCCAGGGACCCAGTTTTTCCTCTGTTTCAAGAAGGGCTGCCTGGTGCAGTCAGTCCCTTAAAGGATTGCAAGCACCCCTCTGCAAACAAAGGCACAGAACCTTCATGAATCATCAAAACACATTTGTGGACATCACAAAGTGTCCCCCACAGCTCCATGGCTCCTGATTCTCTCTGCTTCCCTCTCTAATCAGTTCTGTGCCTCTTCCCAGACCTTCCATCCAGCCCTCCCCTGTGATGGGGGAGAGCTGAGCCCAGTCCCTTGTGGGGGCACACCAGGACACACACAGCCTTCCTGCTTCTGCCCCAGCTCCTCTGTGTCGCTGTTTTGGGGGCTGTGATCACCTACCAGACCCTCACGCTGCCTCCTGGCATGGAGACCCAGCCGGTGGAAAGGAGAATCTTGACCCTCAGTCTGCGAATATGGGGCCAGAGCTGCTGGTCCTTACATTGCTCTTGCCAAAGTGGCTTCACATATGGCTAGAAAAATGCTGCTGCTCCCAGGGCACAGTGGCTGCTCTCTCCCACTGCAGCCTGTGCCATCTGCAGCCAATATTAATCATGTTTTTCAGCCATTAATCATTTCTAACATTAATCATGTTGTCTTCTTGTTGAACAGCAGAGGACTGGGACTGCGGGAACTTTCTCACAAGTGATGGGCCTCAGCTCAGCTGCTTCTGAGAGCTGTCAGCCCGCCAGAGCTCTCCACGAGTGCCATGTGGCTTTTGTATTGTTTAGTCTCTGATCGAAATCTGGGGCCGGCTTGAATTACCTGTCCCACAACAGCCCAGTGCATTGACACAAGCACAGTCTCTCCAATGACATCATGGAGCCCTCGAGTTTGCTGGAGACCATCCTGCGCCATCCTCATGCTCAGCTCTCAGACATCCACCCCTGTCTCACAGAGCACCATCCCTCTGGAAGGGAACACTGTCCCTTTGCCTGGTCTGGGGCTGCCCATGAAGTCAAGCTGGCAAGACTGTGCCTGTGGAGAAACAGATGCCTGAGACATGATCCTTATCCTGTGTGCAGAGCACCTGCATCTCCTGGCAGGAAAGGTCCAGCTTTGAAGGCATCCCTTGGGGTTGTTCTTCAGAACCCCACAAAATTTTGTGGGAGGGGGCCCCTGGAGGGCTCCAGACCAGTCTGGTTCACAGCAGGCCTGTTGCCAGCACTCAGTCACGGTGGCTGTCTTTGTCTACCTGAGGTTTGAAAGCCTCCAGGACCAGAGCTCCCCCACCCCTTGTGCTTGTCCCTATCCTGGGGCCCTTCCAGAGTCAACACTTCATCTTGGAACAAACACCCCAAATCTTGGCCACAAACTGCAGTCTCTGTTTTCCTACCAAGGGCAGGGAAAGCTTTCTCCTGTGCTGAGAAGCACTTTCAGAGGGGGATCCAGTCCCTGTTTCACTGCCACAGCCACATACAGACCCCTCCTTTCATGTCAGAAGGAAGGATTTCCTCACATAGTGATGCATAGCACAGCTTTTCCCCACCTTTTACCCAGAGCTTGTCTGGGGAAGACTCTCATTCCTTTGGCAGAGGGGCAGGGGCACAGCTTTCTCCTGTCAGGTCCCTCCAGTTCTCCCTGGGGATGGAGCTGCTGGAGTTTCTGGAGCCTAGTACCAACAGAGCAGCTGAGTCAGGGAGACCCTCTCAAGGTCTGGTATGCAAACCAAGTCTCTTTTCCCAAAAATCTGACATTTGGAGCCTTGGTTTTGTTGGATCATAGAATGAACCCAGTTTGTCCTGTCCACAGATTTTTTTTGGGAGGGTGGGGGTGCCTGGATGTGAAGCCGGCTGCCCTGACACCCAGGTCCAGGGAATTCCTGACTTCATGCTACTCCTCTTGCTGCTCTGTCCTCCAGCCAAAACCCGGGCCAGCCATGGGAGCTGAGCTTCTCCTGGAGCGGTGATTGAAGACCTGGGGCTCGCAGGCTCTGCACGCTCTTGGGCGGCTGCCCGTGCCCCAGGCAGCTGCTCCGGAGGCGGAGCATTGCCAGGCAGCAGGTCTGGCAGTTTCTTGGCAGTGTTCAACTGCAATCAAACTGTCTCCACAAAACATCTCCATGAGCCAGCACATTCCAATGGAGAAATGTCTTGTCTAAATGTTTCTGACCAACTCTCGTGCAGCGGCTTTCTCACTTTTCCTCCTGGCTGTGTTTCTGAAGGAAAAAACACTTCAAAGGCATGGCCCTGGCTTGGGATGCTGTAGGTGTGACTGTGCTGTCTCAGCCCAGGTCCAGACTCTTCCTCTGGGGTCTGATGAGACAGAAGAACCCTTATCAGTGCTGGGTGGCCTGAGGAGCCCTAAATGGACATGAGAGGAGCATGGAGTGGGTGTCTCAGGAGTCAAACGGTCCCACCAGCCCTTCCTGCAGTGGGGTGAAGCCTGAGGAGCCCTGAAGTTGGGCTCAGTGTGTGTACATGGCCCAAGAGCTGAGGTAATGCTCAGCTGCAGGTGAGAGCCAGCCTTGAGGTGTGCTGGATGTGTGGAGGACAAGATGCCCTGTCCACAGCAAGACAAGTCCCAGCTCTTGGTGCCAGGGTTTTCTCTGGTGGGGGGGGTGTTTGTTCCCAGCCTCCCACTGCAGTTCTCTGTGTCCACATCAGAGGGACTTGGGGTTTACTCCTCTGCTGAGAGCTCCTAATGGTCTTAAAACTCCTGCTGCTTCTTCAGAGATGTCCCTCAGCCCTGTTATCACTCCTGGTATGGGCAGCAGAGCAGAACAGGGTGTCTGGATGCCTGGAGGCTGTTGGAACAGGTGTCCCTCTCCTCAGGGAGAGATCCTGCCCACACCAATCACACCAGGGAGCAGGAGACAGCCAGGACTGTCCAGGGCATGTCCCAGCCCTTTGGCATTGCCAGTGTGGGGTACCTAGACAGGAGGGGAGATGTCCCCACATGGACAGCAGTTTCACCATCATCATGGGGCTGATCAGAGAGGCACATTGTCCTGTAGGGTGCTGAGGGTCACTGGGAACACAAGGCTCATTGGCAGCATGAGGCTCACCAGGAAGATGGTGAGGCTCACTGGAAACATGAAGCTCACTGGGAACATGGTGAGGCTCACTTGAAACACAAACCTCACTGGGAACATGAGACCCATCAGGTACACAAGGCTCACTGAGAATGTGGGGCTCACATGGCAGGACTCACCAGGAACACAGTGAGGCTCATCAGGAGCATTAGGCTCACTGGGAACACAGGGCTCACCAGGAACAAAGTGAGGCTCCCCATGAGCCCAGTGAGGCTCCCCAGGCCCAGTGAGGCTCCCTAGGGCCAGTGATACTCCCCAGACCCAGTGAGGCTCCCGATGAGCACAGTGAAGCTCCCCATGAGCACAGTGAAGCTCCCCATGAGCACAGTGAAGCTCTCCATGAGCACAGTGATGCTCCCCAGGCCCAGTGAGGCTCCTCAGGACCAGTGAGGCTCCCCAGGCCCAGTGAGGCTCCTCAGGCCCTGTGAGGCTCCTCAGGACCAGTGAGGCTCCGCAGGCACACGGTGTGTGCTCTCTCAGTGTGTGGGGCCATGCGTGGTTGGTGGGGCGCAGGCACAGGGTGCGCTCTGTGTGGAGCGGGTGTGCACTGGCCAACATGTGGTTTGTGTTTAGAGTGTGTGTGTGTACTGGGGCTCTGTGAACAAGGTGCACTCGATGCTGTGTGTGTTCCCTGGCACCCCAGGCCCAGTGCTGCCGCCTTCCTTGGCCGTGATCTGTGTGATGTGGCCTGGCCTGCGTGCAGTGCTGTGGGAGGCTCATGCTCACCTGTGCCATCCTGGAGCCCTGCTCCTTCTCAGACTCACTTGAGGCTGAAAACCATCTTCCCCGTGTGACTGCCACTCCTCGGACAGTGGGGCTGTGCTCCCTCGCTCCATGACCTGACCCTGACTGGGATTTGGAGCTGACCAATTGTGAGGGTTTGGGTGCTGGTGAGCAGCTGTGCCCAACAGACAGTCCAGTCCTCCCCAGCACCCTTCCTGCAGTGAGACCTGAGCAAAAACACCTGGAGCCAATTCCCAGCCCAGCAGAGCTGCAGAAAAACAAGGTGTCTGAGGCCTTGCTCGGTGGTGGCTGAGATGGTCGCTTTCCCCAAGAAGGAAGGGTGGCCCTGTGGGACCAGGCTGGTCCAGGGATACTTGGAGCTGGATGAAGTGCAGAGAGGCTGCACTGGGGCATCTCGGCACCACACCTGGGTCTCGGACAGAAAGGCTGGGAATTGAACATCCAGCTTGTGGGTTTATAGGGCTCTGGAGAGGCAGAAACGCCATCTCCATGGTGGTGAAGCCACTTTCCAGCACTGGTGAAAGTTCAGCCATCCTGAGCCTGGGCTGAGGGAAGGCGAGAAGGGAGAGAGCAGGAGAGGAGGCGGAGATGCATCGGACTGGAAAAAATCCCCCAGCTCTCCTGCAGCTGCACAGAAGGGCAGCTGGGCCATACCCTCCCAGCTCCCTGGGCTTGGGGCATGGTAAGGCAGCCCTGAGTTATCAGCCAGTGACATGGCACAGGGACCACCTGCTTCTCCAGGGCCCAGGACAGGGGGACAATGCGAGGGCACAGCAGGTGCTGGCTCCTGGTATCCATAAGCAGGAGTGACCTGTCAGGAGGAGCAAACCCTGCTCTGGCAGGAGCAATCAGGGCACCCACCAGCTCCCTGTGCCTGACTCAGGAGGGGAAATAGGGCTTTTGCACAGCGTGACATCTTCTGGGCTTCCTGGCCAGGTGCGGGTGGCAGGGAGGTGTTCTCCCCTGACTCAGACAGCAGGCAGGCTACCAGTGAGCAAACCTGGCACAGCATGGACAAAGCATCCTCACACAGCTCAGTGAGACCAGGGACAGGCTCTGGAGGAGCACAGAGAGTGCCTGAGGAGCCGATTGCTGCACTTGTATAAAAACATGAGCAATGGTGAAAGCAGCAGGATGTGGGAGGGATGGTGGTGCAGAGCACTTCAGAAAGAGAAGGATGAAGAGAGTCTGGCAGTCAACATCCGACTTTTATTCCTAGTTAAATAACAGAGCACGTCGGATGAGAGAAAGTCATTAAGTGTCAAGAGTCAGATTTCAAGGAGCTCAGTGCCAGGTTTCCCAGCACTCAGCACCACAGCCGGGGCCAGGCTTTGCAAAAAGTCAGATCCCATTCAGAGCTTGCAGCAGAGCTGGCTGGGGCTCCCTGAGGACGTGTCTGGAGGGATCTGTGAAGGAGATGAGTGCCTGACCCTCATGGCTCTTCTCTGAAGTGCCTGATGGTGCCAGTCACTGTCGGGGTGCTCCCTGGCACTGACCCTGCAAGGTGCATCGTGTGTTCCTACTGGTAACAGCAGTCCTATCACCTGGAGTGCTGCAGTGGTTTCAGCCCCTCATCTGACAGGCTTTTCAAGCAGGAGACTGACAGATTGTGGGTTTTCAGCTTCCTGTGGGAATTTCTAAGTGCATAATCATTGTGAACATCATGAAAAGCATTTTAATAGTCAGAGAATACCATCTGGATGTTCACAAACAAGGACAATATAAATCCACGACTGACAGCAACTGAACTCAGTGCTTTTATAAGTATTTCCAAATTGTTTCCCAAATTATTTAAGCAAGTCTTTCCTCTAATGAAACTCAAAAAAGATCCTAACATAGGCAAACAGACTGAGCACAACAGAGACTTTATACAAAGGGATTAGAGCTTGGGTCAGATGTAATCAAATGACATCCCCTGCATACAAATGCAGTATGTGTTCGGAGATAGGAGGAATCCCAAACTCTTCTGTAATGGGAGGAATAAATGTGGAAGTGCCAAAAAGGAACTAGGGGAGAGGAGGGGAATAACTCAAACAAGTTTTTATGGGTGTGAAGGCCATGAGCACTGTGGGGATTAT
The DNA here is from genome assembly GCA_013397375.1 of Toxostoma redivivum. Classification (NCBI taxonomy): domain Eukaryota; kingdom Metazoa; phylum Chordata; class Aves; order Passeriformes; family Mimidae; genus Toxostoma; species Toxostoma redivivum. Next base: position 79,654 of record VXBI01014726.1, on the reverse strand, counting down.
TTGAGAGTGTACAACAGCAATGTGCTGTGTCTGGTGGCAGCTGCCTCTGATGTCCTCACAGTGGGGGACACTGGGAGGGGCATGGGAGGGACAATGGGAGGGAAGATAGGAAGAGCAGAAGCCAGCCAGGCACAGGGCTGCTTTGCGGGGAGGAGAGAGGTGCTAACAGCTTGGCTGGATGCTGGCTCTGAGGTGATGCCAGGAGAAGCTGGCAGGGCTGGGCGTGGGGTTCTCTCCAAAGGCAGAGATGAGCCTTCCTTTGCACAGGCCTTGGGTCAGAGGTGCACAGACCAGCACGAGTCAGGCTCAATGGTGACTCCCAGGCTTTCCTGATGGTGACATTCACAGGGCTGCTGCTTTCCTGGACAAAACCCCTGGAAATCAGGCAGCAGTACAGATCCTGATCTTGGAGGCCTGAAGTGCTGGAGTGCATCTCTTGACAGCCCAAGGCAGTCACAGAGCCAAGGGCTTTGTTCAGCATGGGCCTCTGTGGAGAGGAACTGGGAATGGAAGCAGTGATCCAGAGCCAGTGGAGGCCACACTGACAGCAGAGCAACCCCAGACATGTTGGGGACAGTCCAAAGAAGATTGTGAGGTGGCCACCAGTAGGCAAGAATGGCCACCAGAGAGATTTCACCAGCAGCACCTGGACAGCTGCAGCTGGCATGTGGCTGTACCCTGAGGACAACAGTGCCTCTATCACTCTCAGGCCCCATGCCAGACTTTAGGTCCTGGCAGATGATCTAGAAACATCTGCTTTTGCTGGCTTTTCCTGATCCAGCTCTTGCAGCAATGGTTGAGGGCCTTCCAGTCAACCCCTCCATCTTTGGGCTGTGGGTGAGGAGTCCGAAAACAGACCATGGCATGTGCCTGGCGATGTGCTCTTGTAAACATGGCAAAAATCTGTCTTGCCCTCCATGCAAGAAGATCACCTCTCTGCTTGCTGGAGAAGCCTTGGCTGGAAAGTGGGCAGGCCCCGACACCTCCTCCTCCACACAACCTCAGAGCAGAGGACACCCTGCTGTCCACATTCCTGGATTACATCTGAATTCACCTTGCCCTGTGGTGCTGGGCAGTTTTTTGAGTGAAAAAATGTCATGTTTATGTGTCACTCTGTCAGGCCAAGTTCTCAATGGAAACGAGTTTGGAAAGCAAAGAAGCTCTCAGAAGGATACAGGAAACAAAATCTGATCTCTCCTCCGTGACAGGATGCCTGATTGTGACAGGACACCTGCTGACAGCTGGATGCTCTTCCACCAGGCCCTCTCTGCTGGGATGAGCCTTTCCTCTTTGCCCTGCTGCTTGGCCAGGAGAGCAGGGCTCAGGACAGGAGCACAGGAGGAGGACACGGCACGGGGTCACTTGGTTGTGCTGCCTCTTGGCTCCTGCTCCTCTCCACCTCCCCGCCTTTGTGCCAGGGTTTGCTGCCTCCATGGGGCTTGGAGGCAGCTCCAAGAGCTATGCAGTTTTCCAGTGCTGTGCCTCAAGTTTTTCCTTGGAATCATGACTAGGACGTGCCTTGTACTCAGGCTGTGGCTCCAGCGCCATCTCAGCGTTGGACTGAGACCATGTTTGGTGTCCTTGGATGTATCAGAGAGATCCCAGACATGGAATAAAGTGTTTGCCCAGACATGCTGCTGAGGGCAGGCTGCCCCACACAGGACAGGCTGCCAGCTTGGGGGGTGCCTTGTCCTTGTGTGGCCCCTAAAGCATAATTTCTATAGGTCCCAGCAACGAGCCTGACAACCGGAGCTCCCCTGCCTGGATAAACGGGACAAGTGGTGGTGCTGCCAGCCATGGGGTATGGGAGAAGCTGCCTGTTTCCTTTCAGCCACTTTGTTAACATGCCCCTAAACCCTTTCGCAGCCAGAAAAAGCATTAGTCACCCTTACAAAGGCAGGATGAGCCGACAGGAATAACAAGCGCCTTCGTCTAGAGCATGTCCATGCCAGGCAAAATATTGTGGCCGGGACTGCTCTGTGCTTGCTCTGGGGAAGGGACAGAGGAACCTGATCAGCCTGTGCAGAGGGTTGTGTATAACACCCCAACACTTGGCCAGCTGTGGGAAGTGCTGGTGTTCACTGGAGCTGGCCCTGCCCAAGGCCTTCATGGGGCTGTAGACAGGGACTGACCTGGCAGAGGTGCTGGTTAAAGGATTTGGCTCCTGGGGTGCAGTGAGATGAAGAAGGACTTGGCAGAGGCAATGATGTGACCTCCCTGCTCATCAGGGGCTCTCTGGGTTAGCTTATGGCCAATCACGAACTGATGGACATTTCAGAGGGGACCACAGCTTGGGACCTCCTCCATCCCACCTCGGTCCCGTCCATGATGCCAACAGCCTCTCCCAGGAGACAGAAGAGGCACCAGGCTGATTGCAAGGCAGTCCATCCCTCTGGGAGACTCCTGCCCCCTATCACGGCCTGTCCGCCTGCTTCAGCATCACCTCCAAGAACCAGAGAAGCAGGGCAAGCCAGGGCCTGGATCCTGGCCGACAAAGGGAGAGACGAAGGGAGATGTGAAGCCAATAAGTGGAAAAGGAGAGCTGCGAGGATGTGGCCGGGCATGGCTGATGGGGGTGGCTGCAGACGGTATCGCAGCAACGTGCTGGCACGGAGCCGGGGCCAGGATGGAGTCAAACATTGGGAACATTTCTACCAGACGGGACAATTACACACTGGAGCTGCTTGCCAGTGAGGCCCCATCATGAGTGGAACAGATCCCATAAGATACTTCTAAGTTTAGAGTAAAGGAGCCCTCCCCAACAGGGGAGGATGCGAGACTGCTGAGCCCAGTCCTGCCCGTCGCCGCCAAACCGCACTCCCCGAAGGAGCACTCACGAACTGCTCTTGCAACACTTGAGCTACGGCTGAGACACACATTCCAGCCGAAACCCCTGTTTGCAGTTGTTTATACATCGCTCAAAAAATATCCTTTTGGATTGAATTTGTTCATGCTTGATCTCAGCCCAAAAAAACGAAGAATTATTTGGGGATGGTTTGAGCAAAATCAGTTCGACTGTTTCTGTGTTATGTAAGCATCAGAATAAATATGTTTTCCTATTTTCAAACATTTTCCTCATCCTTACTAGCTGTCAGATAGCTCAAAATCAGCTTCATGATTTGGAGGAGTTGTACTTAGCCCATGCCTGGCTCTCAGTGAGGGACCAGCCTGTTACTCAGCCAGACAAGCTCTCCTCAGGAGTGAGAAAACCAGGAGGGACTACAGCTCTTACACGTGCTGCTTGATATCCTTAAAGGTGATCTTCAGAGGCATTGGATCACACTTGGGCATTTTCCAAGAGTGTTTGACAAGAAGGGATTGGCCAGTGCCAAATGAGAGTTTAATAAGCAGGTATTGAACAAGGCTGTGGAAAAGAGCAGAAAGTTTTTGTGAGAAGGGGAGGTGAGTGCTGTTCACAGACCATGCAGCAAGAGGAAGGTTCAGCTCTTCCCACCACCCACCTCCCAGCTCCAGGGGAGCTCATACTGTGCAGGTTGTGCTGGAGCTGCTCCCTGCATGTGTGCTGTGCCTGTGCATTGGTTTCGGAGGATCATGGTTTTGGGAGAGAAGTGGAGGAAAAGGGCTCACAGCCTTGGAGACACTCTTTGAGTCCAAGATTGTGCCCAGATGCAGAGACGTGATGGGTGATGGGCAGTGCAGGAGCAAGGCCAGGCCTTGGTGAGGTGGATGAGTCAGATATTGGCAAGACTTTGCACCAGCATCATTGGGGTGGGGCAGAGCTGTTGGAGGTGAATACAGAAATATCCTTGAAACCCAGCTCCAAGGCTGGAGAAGATCATTGTCCAAGTTTCAGGAGTTCACACTAGGCCAGTGGAGAGGTGACCTTGACCCAGGTTCTTCAGACTTCATCTCTGGAGAAAAGGATGAAGAGGCAACATTCACCCCATGATGTGCCCCATGGAATGAGGGTCTCCAAGACGTTTGGGTCTTGCTGCTTCCCAGTGGGAAGAGAAGTTAAATACCTGAATGCCTGGCAGAGGCAGGGATGTCACTCCTCACCCAGCACCTACAGAAAACCAGGGAAGTCTGTCCAAGTGCTGATTCTTAACTCAGGGCAGTTGTTCAAGGAATGACATTCAAGCAGCTAGAGACAAAGTGCTATAGCAACGAACCCTGAGTGCCAGGAACAGGCACTCCAGTGTCCTGTTAGTGTTCTGTGGATAAACCATGGGAAAAGTGAGAGGGATTGTTGTGAGCTGGGAAATTTTTGAGAGGATCAGGAAGCTGATAAAAATGCCTGAAGCACAAAAGGAATTAAAGTCCTCCAGCTGAATGTAGAGGCTACTTCAACATCTGTACAAATCACAAAGGGCTCACAAAATTTAAGCAAAGAAAGAGGGCAGGAACAGGAATCACTTGAGGCCTGTCAGCAGTGAAAAGGTTTTGAAACCATGAGCAGGGAAAAAATTATATCAGGAGAATTCCAGAAACATCTTGATTTTGAATGAAGTCCCCAACCTGGGTTCTGGAGAAGCAGAAAAGGGTATCCATAGGCAAGAGGAGATCTCAGTGCCTCCAAGGGAAGACCACGAGCATCCTGGAACTACTGTGAGCCAGAGATGGCTCCTTGGAGCAGTGGCATCACTTGGATGCACAAGATCCCCTGACACCTTCCAGCACCTCTAGTTTGGCTACCCTGGTGAGAAACCAGCATCTCCAGGGCCCTGGGGCCAGAGGAATGATTTAACTGGAGAGGGAGTGTTGAACATTGGCCTGGACTGAAATGGAATCATAACTCTGCCTCCTTCCTCATTCCATTGGAAGATCCTGTCAATGACTTTAGGGATAGAAAAGGATGTGTGAGCACCCCCAGATTTGCTTTAGGGCAGCACCTGGAAACCCAACTGCATCCTTTTGAAAGTTCAGCTTAACTGGGGTAACTTAGTGCTGAAGCAGAGAAGCAGTGCTTCCATGATCCATCCCATGAGCAGGGAGAAATCTGTCCTTAAGCCATCCCAGATGTTTGCAATGCAGACGTGGGTCTCAGTCCTGAGGTAGCAGAAGGAAAAGCGCTGGAACAAAATGAGACATTAAAAAAGAAACTGCCAGATCCACGTGGTGGAGCTGAGACAGCTTAGGGAGACCAGGAATGCAGCAGCTGCTCTGTCTGCTGGAGCAGACAATTTAACATGGAAGCTACTGCTTTCCAGAAGTCTGGAGTGAAGCAAATGTTGTACTGGTCTGCAAAACAGCAGTAGCAATGATCCTGGGAATAGTCCGGCAGCTTTTGTGCAGGAAAAGGCACTGGAAGGAGCAATTGTGCAGGTTCAGATCAAGCCACTCATAGGGACCTTGAGGCCCCACTGTCTTTGACAAGCTCGATGGGTGGGACAGTGGGAAAGTCAAGAGGGTCAACAGAGAGAGAAAGATAGCAAGTCCTGAGTCTGGGATGAAGCAATCTCTGCACCAGGGGAGCCTGGAGAACAACCAGCACAGGTGTGTGAGCTCTGTGGCACAGACCATGGAGACAGGAAAGGGAAGCTGACCATGAATCAGCAGTGAGCTTTTCCAGTGAGGAAAGCCAACTGGTGTGCTTTGGTAGCCAACTGGTGTGCTATGGTGGCCAACTGGTGTGCTGTGATAGCCAAAGCATGGCCAACATCCGCAGGGAAGATGTGTAAGAAGAGACAGAAAGGTAAGGCTGTTCCACCTGGAGGAGAGAGATGGAAAGGGGGATCTGATTGTGTTTTCCTCTGCCTAAAGGGAAGCTATAGAGGAGACAGAGACAGACTTTCCTCAGGAGTGAAGAATAAGGGGAAAATGGGCAACAAGCAGGAGTTGCAAATAAGGATGGACACAAAAAGTGTGTGCAGCCCTGGCACAGGGCCCAGTTCAGATTGCTTGTGGACAAGGCCTTGAGCCAATAGATTCAGCTAGAGAATTAGACCTGCTCTGACCACAGAGACTGGAGACTTTGGATGTTACTCCAAAAATCAGTTATTCCAAGAAAATCAAGGAAAATCACTTTTCTCAGCCTGTAATACTGCCTTGAGCAGGTTGGAAGAGCCACATATGGGGAAACACTGCAGTGTTCCCTCTGCTTTAGGGTGGGATTGTGCTGCCACTGGAGAGCACCCAAAATTTCTCTCCAGCTCTAGACAAGCATGTCTGTGTTTGATGAAGGTGGGACAGCAGATGATGTGCTCCCTCTACTGCATGGTGGGCTCCTCATTGTGAGGAACATCAGAGCCCCAGGCTCTAGGATGCCCACAGAGGTGCTGCCATCCCATTGTTAACTTCCTCAAAGCCTGCAGTCACAGACAAAGTTTCAGGAGATGCTCCATCCCAGGAAGAAGAAGGAAGGATACAGTCCCCAGGCTTGCTCTGCTTGGTATATGCTCAGTGTGCAGACAGAGGCTCTGGAAGAGCTCTGGCAGAGCCTGAGGAGCACTTGGCACCTCTGGGCAGCACAGAACAATCTCTCCACTGAAGGACACCTCCAGGCTTCTTTCCTCATGTTCAGATTTCTCACTTCTTGGACAAGGTTTCAACCCCATCACCTTTCCCTTGCAACCCTGGACAGGAGCAGATGTGTCCCCGGGCACCCAGCACAGCACCCAGCTGACCTGCACAGGTTGTGTTGGGGACATCCTCACTCCCCTTCAGACGCCGGGATGGCCCCAAATCCTCACAGACATCTCACATGTTAACTGTTGCTGGCCTTATCTCCAGGATCAAGACCATATTTTTCTTCTCATTCCAGGAAGGACAAGTTTTAATAGGCCTGGAATTGGAAACAACTCTCTTTGCTTTCCATGCTTCCCACCCGGTTTTCATGTGGGGAATTGTTTACCACAGTTATGCAAGAAGAGGCAGAGGTCTGGGGGCACAGAGGAGGAGGGCTGGGGTGACAGACCTGGCCTGGGGGCACAGGGGAGGAGGAGAGCTGGGGTGACAGAACTGGCCTGGGGGCACAGCAGAGGAGGAGGACTGGGGTGACAGACCTGGCCTGGGGCACAGCAGGGCTCCCGCTGCCCTGCACATCCACCCTGGCCCTGCACACATCCCGATGCTGCCAGGGACGCACAAGTGAGCAAAGGGAGAAGGAAATGTTCTGCTTCCCTGGCCAGAAGACACAGCCCTTGGGACTGGAAAGGACTAAATCTCAAGGAAAAATTGTGGAACGTGTTCTGGTCTCCACAGAGGGGACATCCAGAGGTGGCTGAGCTCCCCAATTCCTCTGCTTGGATCTGGGACAGTCACCATGACAGGCCAGCACAATGTCCCTGTTCCCTGCCAGAATCCCACAGGGGCAGTGGTGATGGACCAGGGAATATGGAGGGGACATGACACCTGTCCTATATGTGGTGTAGGGCTGGGCATGGGCTGGAAATGGGTGAGGGACATGCTGGCAGGATTGGTGGCACTCTGGGGGTGTCCCCCCTTTGCACAGAATCCCTTGCCCATGTTGGGGTGACAGTGGGGCAGCAAGAGGCACAGGGAGGACCCTCAATTCCCACAGCTGTGAGAAGACAGCCTGGTCAAGGATGCCCAGAGTTGATGATGATGGGAGAGGCTGCTTGGGCGAGACATGAAAAAGAGGCAATGGAGACAAACTGTAACATGCTGTGACAAAACTCAACTCCTACTGGACTGAAAATGATGGTTCCCATCCTGAGAATGATGCAGGAGGACAGGGACCCTGTGGTATGGCAGCAGGTGGAGGGGACAGTGAAGTTCATGACAGCCACGGAAAACTGTCTTGGCTTTAGGAGAGAAGTGTCCATGGGTGAAAGCTGCCTGAGCACACAGCTGGGCTTGGCACAGGGAGAAATGAATGTTAACAGCTCATGGATAATGGTATGGAAAAGCAAGTCCGTAATTCCTTGGTGCCACAGAGCTTTTCTTTAAGGAGATGTCCATTCAAGAGGAGGTGGCACTTGTGGAAACCGCTGAGCGGTGGAGGTGGGCTTGGCACCACCCTGGTGCCACGTTCTCATGAGCACAGGGCAGAATTGGATGTGATCAAGGGACACTGGCCCCTGCCCCAACCATGGAGTGGGCTCTGAAACACCCACAGGTGACAGGTCCCACTGGTGACAAGGACAACCTCTGCTGGTGTGCTGGCCAACTCGTGCAGCCCAGCCTGTGCTGTCTCACCTGCCAAAGGAGCCCAGTCCTGACCCCTGTTCATGGCACTAACCTGGCCTGTCTAGTGACATCTGCCCAGCCCTGCCCAGAGGGTGGCACAGTGTTCCAGCTGTGCAGGGACATCATCCTTTCAGACATATTTTCCATCCATCTCTCACCTTGAGGGGTTCCACCAGCAGAGCTCCCCAGAGTTCTCCCCTAATTGCTTCCCTTCACACCCCCACTCCTGGTGTGCTTTGTGCAGGAGGGTCCAGCTCTCCCATCAGCATCCTTCCCCTCCTGCATCCTACCCATCCAGACTTGTTGCTGTGGCCACAGGCTGCAGTCAGCCTTCCTGGAGTGGTGGCTCTTCACTTGTGGATATGTTTCAAGTTCTGCTCCTGGAGGATTTCTCAGTCCCTCCTGCCTTGAACCAGGTTTCTCCCAAGCACAGTGGTTCATGTGTTGTTCCAAGGAAGTTCTTGTGACACTATCCCAAACTCCTGAGCTGGATGCTGCTTGCCTGACATCCACCTGGAGCTAGCAGATGAGCTGCTGTGGACATGGAGAGGCAGGATGGGCCAAGACCCCCCGTGGGGCTTGGCGTGGGGGGCTTTGCCTGTGATTTAGGCTTTCTGGGTTGCATCCACAGAGCTCATAGCAGACCGGGCCAGGCTGACCTGGTGTTCTGAGTGGGCTTCTGGTCCCCTGGGTGTGACAGCCAGCCCCTGTGTGACAGTCAGGGGGCTGTGACATGTCTGCTCCCTCTCTCCAGGGCACAGAGAGGGGCTGTGTTTGCAGCAGGAACTGACCCCTGTAAGCACAGCCTGTGAGATTTACAGGACTCTGTATGGCTGGATCACGATTTTGGAGCAACCCTCCCCATTCCACAGACACACCCACACCCCCACCCCCCCC
>VXBI01014726.1:2395-70547 GCA_013397375.1 Toxostoma redivivum | reverse complement strand
CCCTCCTTCCACCTGCAGTACACCCAAGGGTTTGTATTCTTATCCTGAATTTGTCCCAGTGACTCTCTCTTCCAGCCCCTCTGGCCAGCTCAGCTCTGGTGAGAGCTCCTGCAGAGCCCCTGTGTCTTTGCAGGGGTGGAGAGAGAAGAGAGCAGCCTCTGCCAGGGCAGGACTTTGTGCACAGCCTTGTCGGGACCATCTGGGACCTGCCAAGCTTCCCCCTCACTCCTGCCCTGGGCAGTGTTCCCAGCTCCTGCTCAGGGCCACCAGCCCAGGAGGTTTTGGAGGCTCCAGGCTCATTGAGGGTCTGAAGAGGGATGAGGAGATGGTGCTGGTGAAAAGTCCTGCCACAGTGGGGTAATGCTCGTGGATCAGGTGAAGGAAAGGGCAGTGGGATGACGATCCTGGTTGATGCTGGTGCATCCTGGACCTGCACGGTCCAGCAGACAGGGTGACCCCAACCAATGGCCTCATATTCTCAGTCCTGGCCTGGGGAGGTGAGCACAGTTTGGAGGACACTGAGGAACAGCCAGAGCTCTTGGCAGCCCTTGTGCAGCCAGAACAATGGCTGACGTCATTTTTATTTAAGAGGGAGAAGGGAAAAAAATTGTGACCAGAGGACTGTAGCCCTGGGAGAGATGGAGTTTATTTTTCCTGCCTGCTGCTTTCTCTCGCGCTCCCCCCAGCCCTGGCCGTGGCACAGCACATTCCTTTGCTGTGATCTCCTCCCTTCCATGTAACAGCACATTCCTCCTGCACTGGCTGCTCCCCTCTGCTCTGGCCACCCTGGCCTGGCTGGTGTGGAGGGGACAGTGGCCACTCCTCCCCTGTGCCTGTGCACTGCTGGATGCTCTGCTTTCACCTTTGCCAGAGCTCAGGCTCAGGCACTGTGTCCATGTGCTGCCTGCTCATGTCCAGCTCCCCCCGGGCACAGGTGTCTGTCCAGGCACTGGCCTCTCCATCCCAGGACAGTGTCCAGGAGGGAGGGTGGAGCCTCACCCTCTGCTGCCTCCAGGGCAGGTGCACTGAACCCATGGCATGGAACCTTCCAGCAGGACTTCCCACACACTGATGGGCGTGGGAAGCATGGAGTGTCAAGTAGGGCTTGTCTTCCCTGACTGGGTGGAGCAAGAGCAGCCTGGGCTTGGGGTCATCCCTTTGGATCTCAAACAGGCAGGAAGGAAGGTGTCTGCCAAGCCCTGTGAGCAGTGGGGAGATGAGCTAACACCTCGCAGGGCTGAGTTCATGGGGCTGGCACAGCTCCCAGTGCTAGGGCCACCCCAGGCAGGGCAGGTCACCCCAGAGAGTTGGGCAGATGTGGGTGCTGCAGCCCTTCACCCCGGGGTCATTATCCCCTCTGGCCAGCACTGGTGTGGGGTGAGAGGCTCAGGCTGTGGGTGCTGGTAACCAGTGCATCCAGCACATCTGCACACCCCTTGTGCTCCTGCTGGCCTCACTGGGTTTTGTTGGAGCTGCTGGGAGCCCAGGCACGGGCCTAGCTGCCTGTTTTGTAGCATTTTCCCAGTGCAATCAGACTAAATGAGATGTTACCTTCCCTCAGGACATCCCCCTTTGCTCATTCCAACACCCCTCCCACGACTTTGTTTCATACCCAACCACAGAGGACACCAGCAGCACCCCTGTGCCCACCCCTCCCAGGATGTCTGAGAGCTGCGAAAGCTCCTTCCTCCTGGTTTTCTTACCTGTGCCAGATCTGCCTTGCTCCTTCTCAAGCTGGGGCTCAGAGGAGAGATTGGAGGCTGGGGCCTCTGGTGAGGGCTCTGGGAGGCATGGCAGGGCTCTGGGTCTGGGCAGAGTTCTGGGTTTGGGCAGGCTCTGGGTCTCAGCAGGCTCTGGGTCTGGGCAGGCTCTGGGTTTGGGTAGGGCTCAGGGAGCTGGACTAGACCAAAGTGCTGGATGGAGACACGTGTGCCCCATCTCCTGACAGACCGGGCTAAACCAGGGTTAACCAGAGGGGCGGTTGGGAGCTGCCACATGCCAAGAATGTTTCCAGACTGGGGAAGGGCTGGACATGAATCACTCGGTGCCTCTGCCAGACACTGTGTGCAGGCTGGGCTCTGCACTGTGCTGTCCTGCAGAGAGTTTGGGGTTCCTGTGCAGACCAGGGCTCCATCAGCCCCACCAGCATCACCTGCTCAGGTGGCTCCAGTCTGATTTTGTGGCTTCTGGGGAGTCCCAGCTGGATGTGGCAGCCCTGTGTGTGCATCAGGTGCTGCTTGATTGGGAAACCCACGTGCAGGTGTTGCAGCCATGGACTCGCTCCTCTCATGCTGCTCCAGCCCTTTGTCTCCATCACTTGTGTGAGCCTCAATTTTCACAAGTTATAACTCAGCCTCTGGAGATCTCCAGGTCTGTAGCAAGGTGCCATGGCTGGCACCAGGACCCTGCTCAGCCCAGTGGCTCTCTCACCGGGCAGCTTGTCTCGCTGCCCACCCCAGCCCAGTGCCCATCAGTATGAGGGATGCTCTTCCTCCCCTTCTGATGGACACCAGTGTGGTCCTGCTGTGAGCCCAGGCAAACCCAGCAGCTCAGGAGATGGGAACCTGCAGCCTTCCCACAGCCAACAGGAGAGCCAGTGCTGAGGAAAGGTTTGGCAGCCTGGGGAGCTCCTGTCCATGCCCAGCATTGCTGGGCTCCTGCACTGGCTGCCCTGGAATGTGGGTGGATGGTTTCACATCCAAAGATACCCACATCCCTTAATGCATCCCATATCCAAACCAGGGCTGCTTCGGGAAGACAGGCAGTCCATGCTTGCTGCTGGAATCCAACAACAGCAGTGGGGCAGCCAGAGTCTCCCCACAACTTCTGACCCTTGCAGTTCCTTCAAAGCAAGATTGGGAGGGGATTAGGGCTGAGATAACCTCGGACTTCTCAGCAGCCAGAACCCAGCTTGGTCCCCACAGCAGCTCCTGGTGCACAGATGTCTCTAATTCACCTGCTCACCATATGCAGGGAAAGGGTCTGAGCACCAGACTGACCACAGGCACATCTGTGAAGCAGTGGCTGAATGGAGAGAGAAGGAAAAACACAGGGAAGAAGGGCAGCGCCCCAAACTGCTTAGGGCTAAAATCCCAATAACTCCTTTCATTCAGAACATCTCCATTCCCATCTGGAAATAAAGAGGTTTCCACATTCACTTCCTCCTTGCTGGAACTGGAAACACTGTCCCTGTGGATGGTGCTGGGATGAGGGTCCCTGCCTGGCATGCAGGGATGTTCCTCTTTGGAAGCAGCAGCATTCCCTGGCAGCACCAGGAGCAAGCAGCACTGTGCTGCTGCACCAGGACACGTGTTCCAAACCTTGTGCAAACCCACCAGGCCTGACCTCGCTCCAAGGTTTCTGGTCAAGGATGTAATCTCAAGGGCAGTAATTTTCCTTTGCTTTCCCAACACTTTCCAAACGAGCACATCTGAAAGCCTTGACTCAAGGGTTTCAAGGAGCTGGGCTGAGCACGACACGCAGCCAGGGACCGGCTCAGAGGCTCAAGAAATAAACAATAAAAGGAGCAGAACTCAGAACATCTGGTGGAAAGTAGAAGCATGTTCCACAGTCTGGGTGTCTGAAGGATAAATGGGGCTGGACAGAGTCACAGCTCCTTTCTTGTCCACGTTGGGAGCAGGGCAAGCGTGATATTTATGGGCTTCAGTGATGCTGTAACTGCAACATCTTGGCACTTCTCCTTCACTAGCTTCGAGGGGAACAGGAACACATATGTGAAAAACATGTGCTGGGGCACAACAGCCCAGGCCCAAATGGCAGCAGATGCAGGGAGGGAGAAGCTCTGGGGACAAGCTCAGCTCTTACCCACAAATGTGATGGGGTAGGGCCCCATGTGCTGGGGGATAATGAGAAGCTGTGAGCCTTGGGGAGCTGCAGCCACCTGGAGAACACAGAAACCAGGCAACAAGGAGCCTGGCAAGCAAGGCTTCCATAGAGGTGGGTATGGAATACATGGGCCTGACCAGGGAAGCTGTACTGAGCTTCTCAGTGCTGTGCCCCATGGCTGGGTCCTGCACCTTCCTTGTTTTCATGGGTCGAAGCAAAATTAAATAAAACCAAATCAAGTCCTCAAGGATCTGTGTCCAAGAGGCAGGACATGGGCTTTGGCCTGGAAATCTGTAAGCCAGTGGTTCTGGTGATCCCTGCCTTGGAATTAAACGCGTGAGTGGCCCCACTGGTTTCGCTTAGGGAGGAGTGAGCACTTAAGTGCTTTGCTGGATGAAGGCCTAGGAGAGGGGAGGGCTGGACTCCAAGTGGAGCTGGGCAGGAAGGAGCCTACGCACTCTGCTGCAATGGTTGGGATTTCCAGCCTGGACACAGGGAAGCGGAGCAGGCAGAGTGTGGAAATCCAGCCCCGGAATTCCAGGCAGGTCAGGGGCTGGAGCAGCATCTTGGACAACCCAGCTGGTGTTCCCAGGGGGCCTGGGATGGGATGGGATGGGATGGGATGGGATGGGATGGATGGGATGGGATGGGATGGGATGGGATGGGATGGGATGGGATGGGATGGGAGATGGGATGGGATGGGAGCTCTGGCTCTGCAGACTCATGGTCTTGTCATGGGGCCATGGCAAGGTCCCCACCTCTGTGAGTGACTGCACTGTGCAGAGGGGAAGCTGTTGGTGCCCTTGGCCTTGGCAGTGGCACTGACCTGTGCCCTGCAGTGCTCATCTCTCAGTGACCCTGGAGATGAGGTCCTGGGCTAAGAGGAAAGGAGAAGGAGGCAGCACTGCCCTGGGGAAGGGGCAATGTGATTTGAGTGAGGGTGAAGGAAGATGATCTGGTGTTTGCTGAGGTGGGACCAGGCCATGATCAGGTGCTTTGGAAGTTACCCCATCCCTGCACCCAGAGCGCTTCTTGGAGCTTCAGGAGATGCACCTGACGCAACACCTCTGTCTTACAATCCCAGATCTGGGCCAGGGGTCTCACATCTCTCCCACAACCTGAAGGATGCTCTCTGCTGAGCCTGCTCTGGCAGGAGCACTGACCTCTTCCCAATGTTCCCTACCCAGACTCCAGCACACCTCCAGCTGCCCCAAGGCCCTGGACACATCCCATGCCAGGCAGGAGATGCCATGGCTGGCTCAGCCCTGTGCCTGCACTCCCTAGGAGCCTGGCACCATGGAACCCTCCTCCGGAACCACAGCTCTGTTCATGTGGACAAGGAGAGGCCAAGCAAGGCTGGGGATGGGCAGGACACTGTGCTTGGTGCTCCCGGTGGGGGTCACTAGGATTGTCCCTGTGTAAGTGTGGCAAATGCCCAAAACCACGGAGAGCTCCTCCACAAGAGGTCCACGAGCTCCTGAGTCCTTTTCAAGAGAAGGATGTTGCCTGTGTCTGGACACTGCCCATGGAGAGCTGGACAACAGCTCCACTGACACATCCACCTTGGCAGGCACCAGGACAGCTGTTCCCTGGACATCCACACGGCCAAGGGATGTGTATGGGGAGGAGGGAATGGCTTCTTGCAGCTGGGACTTGGCAGAGGTGAGGTCTGGTGCTGGTGCTGCTACTCAGATATCATCTCTGGTGATTTACGGCCGGAGCACGCAAGCACCACTTTGGGAAGATCCTCATAAATAGCTCCGGCGTGACAGAGGGCTGCTGGATAATGGAAAATCGTGGGATCAGCCCCTGTCACAGCTCCGTGTCTGGTGTTAACCCTGTCATGACAGCAGGGAGGGGCACACAGCTCCAACTCTTCCCTGTGGAGTCAGGGCCTTTGGCACCCCCATGCCAGGGCTCCCACCCCATCCTGCCGAGCTCTGCTGGTCATGCCATAGGTGCTGCCTTTCTTATCCAGCACTGCCACATCCCCCTCTTCCCAGTCCCCTCTTGCATCCCATATGGATTTTGTGGCACTGAAGTGGAAAAATTTTTGTCTGGAGGCTCTGCCACCTGTTACCAAAACTCATTGAAGCCTGTCTTCAGAGGAACTGGCTTTCCCTCGAATGACAGACAGAAATCATGGAATGGGCTGGGTTGGAAGAGACCATAAAACCCATCCAGTCTCACCTCCTGCCATGGGCAGGGAACTTTCCACTACCCCAGGTTGCTCCAAACCCCATCCAACCTGTCCTTGAACATTTCCAGTCACTGTGTTTGCCCCGTTATGTCCTTGAAAGCTTTCTGCTCTGAAGATCACCTCCTGCTCTCTTCTCCCACCGTGGAGGGATGATCCTTTGCATGGCTCGCACAGGACCTGTGTCTCCCTGCCCAGGTCCCCACTGACCTCCCTGTGCCATCTCCACAGGCTGATCCTGTCCCTGCACACCCTGGCCAGGTGTTCCCAACCTTGACATGGGCATGCACCTTCACCCGATTTCCTGCTCATGCTGGGGAGTCCCGGGGAGATCCCACCACAGCTGAGGCAGAGCAAAAATGGGAAACTGAGATCTGAGCAGCGGAGAAAGCATCAGCCTTCCCTGCACTCCTCAGAGCAGCCCTGCTCACCCCTCGCAGACATCCCCCCTCCCAGCACAGCCCCATGGCTGGTGCCAATGTCTGGGCTGGGCTGGGAGGGAGAGGGAGCCCGGGGAGGGGCACATGGCACATCTCCTCTTTGACAAGGGGTACCCAGTGCCCGCTGGGCAGGTGCCCAGGCAGCTGGGCTGGGCTGTCAGTGCTGGCTCTGGTGCTCGAGGACCAACAGATGGGATCCATTAGCAAAGATTATTTAGATAGCTCCAAACGGCTCCGTCACAACCCATTAAACTTAGACAAGCAGACATAATGAGGGCTTAACACGCCGTCGGTGACATGCCTGGCGCAGGTCCGCACCAGCGGAGCACCCAGGGACAGTGGCACGGGCGGAGCCACCTGTCAGGGACATCCCGGGTCTGGATGGCCCCACCCTGGGGTGCAGGTCTCGTCTGCTCCCCCCATGCGCACCTCCACTCCTGTGCGGCTTAAGCGCCCCGGGATGGGGGGCCGAGTTCTCTGGATGCGCTTCCCTGCTCCAGCCCCACCCCTGCTTCCTCTGGCATCGCCCAGAGCAAGGGGAGGCCAGCGCTGTCTCCGTGCTCTGGCACTGGGCTGATAGTGCGGGGTATGCCCGTTCCCAGCGCCGACCCTGGGAGCTGCCAGTGGCCCTGGCTGCCTCGGATCCCAGGATCCCTCCAGCCCCGGAGCCCCCGTCCTTCAGGCCCAAATGCCTCCGAGTGCCAGAGCCAAGGAGAGGCAGCTGCTGCGGGCACCGCGCCACACGGTGCCATTCCCAGCGCCTCCATCCCGGCACGATGGCTGGAGCCTGCTCGCCGGCACTCCCAGTGGAGCCAGGATGGTGCTATGGCATGCCAGGAAGCCCTTGAAGCCCTTGAAGCCCCGCTGCCGCTCAGCTGTGTCCCCTCCAGGTCCCCTCTGCCACTGTCCCTGCTTAAGGGACTCATATCTACTCCTTTGCTTTGTCACGGCGTGTCCTGTGCTCTGGGAATGCTGAGCTCTAGAGGGAGGTCTCCCGTGGCAGAGAGGGCTCTCTGCCCTCTGCCATGGAGGGTCTGGAGGAGGGGCTGTCCCAGGAGATGGAAGTAGGGCGGGACATTCCCTGGGGATTCCCGCAGAGGAGTGGATTTGTCTTCATTAACTCTGGAACTTAGAGCAGCCTTTAATCTAACAACACTTTGCAAACATCAGAGGAAAAAGGCTGGAAGGGATTGGATGGAGATCCACCACAGCATCAGGACAATTTCCAATGGGGGAAGTATCCCTTGAACCAGGGCACTGCAGGAGCTGGTGCGTCCCTGGACGTGCTCAGCTGGAGCAACATGGTCTGGTAGAAGGTGTCCCTGTCCATGGCAGGAACTGGGTGGGCTTTAAGGTCCTTCCAACCCAAACCACTGGTTGTGATTCCTACTACCAGCACAGAGTCCTGGGCTACCCCGAGCCATGAGGGCACAGCTCCTGTCCGCAGGTGCCACAGGGAGTTACCCCCCAGTGACCTGCCCGGTGCTTCCCATTCCCATTCCCTGCAAACCCTGGAGAGCTGTTTCCCACCAGCACATGCCTTCTGCTGGCCTCTCCGTGGGGGTTGTGGGGCTCCCCACATTTTGGCAGGTAGGTTTTGGAACCAGCTCAGCTTTCCCAGCCTCTCTAGGTGAGGGCTGCAGTTTCAAGGCAGCTCTCCAGGAATTCAGCAGTGCTGAACGTGATCCGGATGGGAAGGCTCAGGTATCTGAAGGTGTCAAGCCTCCACTCAAGCATTTGACAGTGTTTTCCATGACCTCATTAGGCTGAGGCTCATTAGCCCGTTCTCCTCAGAAACTGGAGCTCCTCCCAGGGAATTCTGGGCCATTCTTTGTCGCCAGCACAGTAGGTGGGTCATGGCTGGGAGTGCAGCTCTTTATGTGCCATTACATGGCTGGGCGCTGCAGTCTCTAATAACGCTATTTCTGGATTGCAGGGATGCTAATTGAGAACTAGTGTGTCATTAATTATACAAATGACTTGGTGCCAGCACTGGATTGTGTCTCTAATTTCTGGAACTACTGTCCTCATTTGTTTGGTTTGACAGCTCCTAGCACTTGAGGTCTTGCATTATTTGACATTTCATTCCACAGCCACGGCGATTCCAGGACTGTGGGTGCCTGGATGTGCATGTCCCTTGTCCTGATCCCAAGCAGAGCCAGCCTGGGATTCCTGAAAGGATTCCTGTCCGTGAGCATTCTCCTCCCGTGCTGCCGGGACAGGCGGGGTGACCACGCTGGGGTTCCACCTGTGCAGGGGCTCTGCTGCCACAGGGCACTGTGCCCGTGCCAGGGAACACATCCTCCTGCAATTCCCTTCTCCCTCGAGGCTTCTGATGGCTCTGAAAGGAGGATCAGCCAGCACAGAGGCTTTCCCAGGTTTCTTTCTTAGCCTGTGCCCTCTGACTTGTTCAAGTAGCCCCAACCCCGAGGCTCCCAGTGTGGCTCCAGGGGGAGGAGGTGGCAGTGGCTGAGCAGAGCCTTGACTTCCCTGCAGAGGAGCAGCCCCTGCTGGGGGTTATCGCAGTGAGTGACTCCATTCATTTCTGTACATTTCCAATGGGAATGAACTGAATCTGGTCTGGGATGAGCCAGCGGGTTCAGGTAGCGTTGCTGGCTTGCACTGGTGTGTGGATGGGAGACCAAGTGATGCCACCAGGGCAGGTCTGGGTGGGCAGCTCAGGCAGCTCCTGGGGGGATGAGGCTCAACCTTCCCTCAACTATTTATTTTATTTCTTTAATTTGGAGGATTTGCCTGTTTTAAGTCCCCCCCAGAGCTTTTCAGGACTTTGGTTCCGTTCTTCTGGCATTTTTCCTTGTAGTACAATATGATCCCAGTGAACTCCACTGCCTTCAGCATCCCAAATATTTTCAGTATCTTTTTGTGAAAAATTCTGGATGTACAGCCCAGCCCCAGGGAGTCCCAGGAAGCACCTCCTAGAAATGGCATTAGGAGCACGCATGCAGGAAGGTTGGGCTTTGTCCAGCGGAACCAGTGAGGATCCAGATGAAAACATGGGAACATCTGACCTTTGCCACTTGCTCCAAACCCTTTCCCTGGCAGGCAGAGCAGAACAAGCCGTTTTCACACCAAACTCAATCTCAGACTGAAGAGTTCCCTTCTCCTTTGCACAGAGCAGCTCTGCAGGGCTTTGCTATCTCTGTCTCCCTGTTGCCATCTGGTTCCTCTGTCGGAACTGCTGCAGTGCCAGAGGGACATTTTTAGCTGCTCTTATGAAAGGACAACGTGATTTTCTAAAATTACATGTTACCCATTATTTCCTAAGCTTCCTCATCCCTGTCCTCTCCTGCCAAGGAGGGCACGGGAGCCAGGTCCAGGCATGGAGCGGGCGGCCGGGGAGCCGGGGTGGGATTCCCCCCAGATCTCTGTACCCAGCTGAAGGTCAGCACGGTCCCACGCTGCCATCTGGCATATTCTCCCCCCGAAATGTTTCCCAAAACAGCCTCCAGCAGTATCTTTTCCATGCTGCCTCTGTGTCTCTGTGTCCCATGCTGCAAGATCACCCCACATGCAGCTCTGACGTTGCTGTGCTCAACACGAGGAGTTTTTTCCAAAAGCTACTTTCAGCAGCTTTTCCAAGCCTGCAGCAGTGGTCACCAAGGGGATTTTCCAGACCCTACGAGTACCATTGCTTGAGTGCCCGCAGGGAATCCTGCACTGAGAGATTTTCCTCTCTCCCAAGAGTTTTCTCTTTTTTCTCTTTTCTTTTCTTTTCTTTTCTTTTCTTTTCTTTTCTTTTCTTTTCTTTTCTTTTCTTTTCTTTTCTTTTCTTTTCTTTTCTTTTCTTTTCTTTTCTTTTCTTTTCTTTTCTTTTTTCCCCTTCCCCTTCCCAGTATTTTCCCCTAAGGTGTGATCTCCAGGCTGACAGAACCAGACTGGCTTTGTGGGTGTTAAATGAGGATTCCCCAGCCAACTCCCTCATCTTTGATTTTGGGACCCTCATTAAGTCCTGAGCCTAATTAGAGCCCTGAATACCCCCCAGTGCTGCCTTTGATCACTCAACAGCCTCCAGTTTGCTGCACATCTCCAAAGTTTCGTTCTCTTCAGGCTGCTCCTCCCTTTCCCCCCAGCATCTTGGTGCTCTCTGGATTCCCATGGCGCTGTCTCAGCCTCTTCCCTCTTTTCCATCCAGAGCAGCTGTGGCTGCCCCTGGATCCCTGGACAGGCTTGGAGCACCCTGGGGTAGTGAAAGTGTCCCTACCCATGGCAGGGGGTGGCACTGGATGAACATTGAGGTCCCTTCCAACCCAATCCATTCTATGATTCCTTGACTCCATGATTCTCCTCCAGCTCTGTGCCTCCACCTCCACACACTTATCCTGGCAAAGAGACCAGTGAGGGGTCCCAGGAGAATCCTCTGCCCGGAGCTGATCCCAAACCACTGGCCCAAATCTCATGCACAGACTGTCCCAGAGGTCTGTAGCACCAGGAACACCTCTCAGGGAAGGGACAGTCCCTCTGCTGGGAAGGGCAGCGACTGGGTGCCCAAAGGGAAGAGGAGAACTGCAGCCCCTCCTGGAAAGAACATCAGGATTTCTGCAGGATCTGGAGGGAAATTTCTCAGTTCTCACTTGCAGATGATCAAGTTCTTAAAAAGTCCATTTTAAAGATCAGCATGATGCCAGGATGTCCAGTGACAGCTCTGCAGCCATCCAGGAAAAAAATAATGTTGGGGAAACGAATGGTTTCCAAAATGTTTTCTTGGGGTGTGGACTACGAACAACAACTGTGCCCATCTCAGTGGCTGCATTACTGAGAGATGAGTGTTTGGTGGCTGATGATGTCCTCAGAGTGTCCCCATTCCAAATGGATGATCCCAGAGCTCTCATCCACCTCTCCAACCCCTCCACCTTTCTGTCAGCTCTACATAACCCAGCCAGGGCTCCCATTTTCCCTGTGAGGTGCTTTCTCTTGCTGTATCAACACAAGTACAGCCTTATCAGCACTGCCTTCATGGATTTGGTGCAGTAGAAGTCAAAATCCTCGGTCTACTCTCCCAGTAGGATCCCAGAATCCAACAGTATTAAACTCTGGGCTGTCATGGTCAGGACCACCACTGCTTTGAAACCAGTTTGTGCAACATCTGTCCAGAATAGTTTGAGATTGTATTGGAATATTCTCAAGAGCCCTTCAGCTGAGACTTAAGCAGGAATAAAAAGTGCACACCCTGATGTCAGATGAAAGAGAAAGCCCTTTGCCTATGGAAGGGAGGTGTGTAATTGCAGAGACATGAACTGGATCTGGTTTTAATCCCACTGGACAGACTGAGCACTGTCAAGCACAATTTCTAATCTCAGTCCCGCTCGGCCGCGTCGGAGTATGGCTGAAGGTGTTTTTCAAGTGTTTAGGAGGCTTTCCAAAGACAACAGTGTCATCTGGAGAACATCAGCCTGCAGGCTGGTTGCTGTGAACGGGACGCTCTTTGAAAAGCTCTCGGTGCTGATGCAAGTCCAGATGGCTCGTGTTGAACCTGGGGCTGGGCCATGTGCAGAACATGCCATGAGGTTCCTGTGGCTCCACCACGCTCAGCGTGTGAGCACAGCACAGCAGTGCCGGCCCCTTTCCCTGGACCCACAGGACTTCCCTGACCCACAGATGTGCCCAGATGTGCCCAGCTCTGCAGCCTGCACCCTTCCAGGTGTCCCAGGTGCTGTGCACCTGTCCTGTGTGCAGCACTGAGCTTAGCCCTGTCCTGCAGCACAGCACCAGCAGTCCAGAAGAGCAGGAGCACTGTGGAGATGGCTCAGCATGAGAGTGGGATCCTCCAGGGACACCCTTGGGCTTGAGGAGTGTGGGTTCAGGGGGTGCAGAAGTGGTGCTCAGTGTCAGCTCAGATCCAGACAAGAAGGACAGTTCTCTGTCCACTTCTCTTTTCCAGTGTCCACTTCCAGGCACACGGAGCTCTCCCTGCCTTTCCCTCCACCTTCATCCCATGACACCCCAGTGCCATCCTGGGGGGATCCCATCTGCCCACAGCTCCTTCTCCACGGGCAGCACTGCTCCTGCCCACACCAATCCTGCTGGACACACAGCTGGGAGTGGGGTCAGCAGCCACTCCTACATCGTCTAAACCCCAGGGGCTGAGACCACTGGGGGCATTCCACAGCTCCCACTGCCCCAAGGAAAGGCTCAACATCCTCGGGCTGTGGGGCCAAGGGCTGCATCTGGCTGCATGACAGCATCACACAGCTGATCCTTGTGGGGAAGAGGATCTGTTTCTCTCCAAACAACTCTGAAGAGGCTTTTTCCTCTGTCCCGCTGATCCTCTCAAAGTCCTTACACTTGGCACAGCCCTGCTGTGGTGCGTTCCTGGGTTTCAGTTTTCCTTTTGCTGCTTCTGTAGCTCTTCCAGAGGTGAAGAGGTTTGGAAAAGCTGCGGGTGGAAATGGAAAAGTGCAATGAATACATATCCTAGACACACTGGATTTTTATGGGCCTGAAAAGTGGAGGGGAAGAAAAGAAAAATGGGTGGATATTTCTGTCTGGAAACTTCGAAGCTGCAAGTAACAGGGAGGTGTTTGAAATCAGGAAAACCACCACGGTGGTGGGGAGTTGTTTCTGACTGCAGTGCACAACCTGTCACTTCAGAGAGATCAGACTCCGGCCCTGCCAAGAACAGGGGGGATCAGCTCTGCACACCTGGCATTCCCTGGAGCAGCAGAGCTCTGCTTTCCAACCAGCACCTGCATCCAGAGCACAGCAGGTGGAGCAAGGCACAGAGGGGTTCAGGTCAGACCTGCTGACCTCCCTGGGCTGGGCTGGACATTGGTCCAAGAGCATCGATCTGCTGGGACACAGCAGCGCCAGCACAGGGAGCCTCTGGCTGGGATTAACCTCATGTCATCGGAATGCCGACCTGTGTTTGGGCACCCGAAATAAATCACTGGCTGGGGAGCAGCTGAGTGAGACACAGATCTTTGCAGCTTCCGTTCCTGTTTACATCTGTTCTGGTGTCTCTCCCTGCAAGGGTCTGGTCCATGTTTGCAGAGGACGAAGCTCAGAGGAGCACACATGGGCACCAAATGCTGCAGCTGCACAACTCGTGGTCAGGCTCCTGGGGAAAGACTCCAAGGGGCAGGTGCCAGCATTGTTGTCCCCATGGAAAGGTAGAGAGTGGATGCTCTGGTGCCTCTGACCCCTCTGCTGTAGCCAGGCTGAGTGCACAGAGCTACCCCCAGGACCCCTAACTGGGTCCCGCCAGCCTGTGAGCTGTTTGAGTTTCCCTGAAGCCTCCTGGGAGCAGCACTGAGAAGTGCTGATGGGTGGTCAGGAAGCACTCCCTGCCCCAGAGTTGCTCCTGTACCCAGATAAGGGACAAGTGACAATGTTGCAGTGCTGACAGCCACCACCGACTTCCTTGGAGCAGCACCTGGAGCTCCCTGTGCCTGTCCTGGTGCCACAGCACTGTCACTGGGAGGGAAATGTTTGGCCATCACCACTGCACCTGGAGCTCCTCCAGCTCCCTCTCCCCACAGGGAGGACCTGGCTGTATCCAAATCCAGCACTAGTGATGGGTGGAAGAGCTGAATGTGAAGATGTGGCTGCTGCCACGGAGAACAGCAGAGGCAGGGTTTCCTAATAGAAATTAATTCAATTTTATGAGCAAAACTCTTATATTGCATTAGTGAAGTTAAGACATTCTTTCTCTTTCCTAACAAAATAAACATTTTTTTGGCAAAGCAAATGAGTGTTTCCTGTGTAAGCTCTGCCTGGCACAGGAAAGTCCCCAGGAACTACAGCTGGATGCCCACCTGGCATTGTGCTGCCCCTGCTTCCCCAGGCAGGGGATAACCCAGACACAGCTTAGCAAGGGTAGAAATGAAGTGCAGAGAGCTTTCATCTTTCCCAGAGACCACCATGGCCTCTCCACGGTGCCACTCCCATGGTCCAGCTGGGTGTCACTGAGCCCACTCCTCACCATCCTCCACAGGGGTGATGCCTCTCCGTATCTTCCTTCCAGCATAAGGTGCTGACAGCTAAAAATGTCTCTTTTCCCATCTGCCACAGGACCTGTGTTTGCTGCATTTGTGTCTTCAGCTCAGAGGAGCCTGTTCCCATTGCTTGTGTGATGTCCATCCCACGATTATCCAGGAGGGGCCTGCAGCGGCGGGGCCATGCTGTCTGCACACAGAGGTGACACCAGGTGGCTGCCAAGTGTCCCTGGGGACTGATCAGCTCTGCTGGGAAGCCCTGGGCCAGGTGGGACACCCTGGGCAGCCCCGGTTCGTTGTCCTGCTGTCCCAGACTCAGGCTGTGTCTCAGGAGGAGGTGGAGGGCTCTGGAATGGGAGCAGGCAGCCGCAGGGCCGGGAAAAGGAGGGCAAAACACACGAGAAAACAAATCCCCTGCTGTGGCTGCTTCTCCTAATGAGGAGCAGGACTTTGCCCGAGCCTGAGGGCACAGAGGGAGGGCTGAGCAGAGCTCCACTCTCTCCCTTCAAAGCTGGGTGGGGAGTCAGGCAGACAATTTAGTGAGCCCCGGGGCAAAGCCCTGCTGGCTGCTGCTCCTCGGAGCTACTTTTTCTTGGAAAGCAGTGATGCAGATGGGCACCGTGTGAGCAGCAATGCCGAGGTCTCTGGCTGCAGGGGGGGACAGGGATAAGCTGCCAGTTCCAGGAGGTCTGATGGGTCTCGCAATTGTCCAGGGTCCGCTGCCTCCAGCCAGGACTTGGGCTCGTTGGAAAGTATTTCTGAATGGTTCCCAGCCATGGTTCCCATTTTGTTCTGTTTAAATTCTTCCTCCAATAAAATCTTGGTCGTAATTGTTCTCAGATTTAGGAAACTGGCTCTTCCTGAGACCAGAAAGCACCGTTACTGGTTGGGCTAGTATCCCTTATCCCTCTGGTTCACATTGAACTCCCTTGAACCACATTTGTGCCTCAGGCTGCTGCAGCCTCCTAGGCCAGGCTGGGGCCTCATTTGTGCTGTCCCTGTGAAGTTCACACAGCCACCACCTTATGCTGGGCAGAAACCTTTTGGCTTCAAATTGAACTGGCTTTTGGTGAGCCCCAGGTGGCACGGAGACGCTGTGGTGGCCTCTGAGGAGCAGTGCTGTGAGGTTCTCCTGTGGTGCCTGTCCCTCTTCCCCAGGAGTGACAAGACCTCTGCAATGTGATTCCTCTGGCAGGAGGGGGAAGGAGCAGAGATCACCTTGTGCAGGTCTGCAGGGAGGGGCAGAGCAGGGCCCAGGCTCTGCTGCGGGGCCCAGCAGTGGCACCAGAGGAACGGGCAGGGACTGAGCCCAGCAAGTGCCCCTGCACAGGAGGCACAACTTCTGCCCTGGGCAGTGCCCAGCCCTGAACAGGCTGCCCAGGGAGGGGCTGGAGTGTCCCTCAGCGGGGATATTCCAGAGCCACATGGACACAATCCTGTGCCCTGTGCTCTGGGATGGCCCTGCCTGAGCAGTGGTGGGGTTGGTCTAGTGACCTTCAGTGATTGCTTACAAACCCAGCCATTCTGGGGTTGTGCGCAATATCCTGAGCCTTCAGCAACCCCAACCTGAGCTTCCCAGGCTTTGATTACACCAGCTTTCCTTGAAAAATGCATCCTGCCAGGATCTGGCTGCAGGATCGGGGCTAAACCAGCTGATAAATGGACTGAGGGGTATTTTACTGCTGCCCTTGGTCTCCTCACCACCACACCAAAACAGCCCACTGCTCCTTTGGTGGCTGCCAAGCTCTAGACAGGGACCGTGTGGGTAGTTGGACCAGAAGCATCGGTGTGCTTCCAGCCAACACGTGCCAATGGAGATCAGGAGTCAGCCCCGGTGTTTGGGGACTGTGTCTGCACTGATGACTGGGAGCAAGCCCTCCTCAGTCAGCCCATGAACACAGAGGTGCCTGGTGTCCCTTAGAGCCACAGGAGCAGCCAGCCCAGGAGGCTGCCCGTGCTCCCCTGCAGCACCACAGGTGTGCTCGGTATATCTGCTGGGCTGCTGCCAGGATTTGTCCATCTGACCTCCATTTGGCAAAGGGGATGGGAAAGAGCTGCATGGAAACAGAGCAGAAAGGTGGGGAAACAGGGACAGAGGCTGGACTGTTGAATGGGGAGGAACTGGGAGGGAGAGCAGTAAGAGATTGTGCTGCAGGATGAGCTGTGGCTTGAAGGCAGGTGCTGGAGCTGGTCCAGAGACTGTGGCCTTCCTAATGGAATTTGCTGGAGTGCCAAATGGGAGAGATAACAGACACAGAGAATCAGAGACTCATGGAATCACTGAGCTTGGAAAAGCCCTCCAGGATCATCGAGTACAACTTGTGTCTGATCCCTGCCTTGTCCCCAGCCCAGAGCACTGAGTGTCACGTCCAGGCCTTCCCTGGGTACTTCCAGGGATGGGCACTCCAAACCTCCCTGGGCAGTTCCAATCCCTGACCACCCTTTCCATGGGGAAATTCCTCCTGATGTCCACTCTGACCTCCCCTGGCCCACCCTGAGGCCATTCCCTCTCCTCCTGTCCCTGTTCCCTGGAGCAGAGCCTGACCCCCTGGCTGTCCCCTCCTGTCAGGGAATTGTGCAGAGCCACAAAAGCCCCCCTGAGCCTCCTTTTCTCCAGGCTCAGCCCCTTCCCAGCTCCCTCAGCTGCCCCTGAGGCTCCAGACCCTTCCCAGCTCTGTTCCCTTTCCTGGACAGGCTCCAGCCCCTCTGGGTCTGTCTAATCCTGAGGGGCCCTGGATTGGACACAGACCTGGAGGGGCCTCAGCAGTGCCAGCACAGCAGGACAGGCATTGCTTGATCCAGCTGCCACTCTACCTTTGACACAGGCCAACATCACAGGCACAGAGAATGATCAAAATAGCCTGGAAGGGCAAGGTCAGGTATCTGCACAGTCCCCCCAGAGGTGTCCATGAAAGGTGAAACAAGAACGGAAGAGCAGTGTGGGAACACAGGAGTCACCACTGTGGCCTTGTAAAGGAAAATCCCTGTTGGCAGGGTGGTCACAGTGGGGACTGGCTCATCCCCATGCCATCGAGGGGGCACTGCCAAGAGCTGGTCTTGTCCTAGCCCTGCTCACCCACAGGCACTGTGAGGGGCTCCGTGGGCAGAGGGACAGGCAGGTGGAAGGAGAGCTGGTTTTAGGAGAGAAGCATGAAAACACTAGGCTTGTTTAGTCTAGGAAAATGAAGGCTGGGAGAGAGCTGGTCTATAAATACATCTGGGAGTAAACAGCAGGAGGGATCAGAGCTATTTAGGCTAGAGGAGTGTGCTGGCAGAGGAGCAGATGGCTATCAGCTGGCCATGAACGTGGTTACGCTGCAGAGAGAGGACCCATCTCCTCGCTAAAGCAACCCTGGGACAGCCTCTCCTGGGGTCAGCGAGGGCCAAAACCTGCACTGAGCTGAACACTGCAGCCCAGCAGCCTTGTCAAAAATCACCTTCAGAGTTTCAGCACCTCTGTGTCACCATGGATGGGGACCCTGTTGGTGGGCCCTTGGTGGGCTCCTGGGAGAGTCACCTGGAGCAGCCCTGGGATGCTGCTCAGAGCCCTGGGTGCTGTCAGAGCTGAGGTCACATCAAGCTCCGCTGGTGTGAGCCAGGAAGGATCTGAAGGCTTCAATTCACGGAGCAGCTGTAGGCTGGGAAGGCTGTGGTGCACCGGAAACTTCAAAAAACCCTGGTGTGGATCCAGCTTGGCCCCTGCCCAGATTAAAAAAACAAACAAACACGACATTTCTGGTGAACTACAAACCCTGGCATGTGGCCAGCACTGCAAATAGCCCGACAAGATGGAGCTTGAAAAATTTATGGGGAGGATTTACCCGGGTGGATGCCTGTGGTAGCAGGAAAGGGAATGGGTCCCTCAGGAGCACTTCCCAGGCCGGCATTCGACCTGTGGCTGCAGCCCAGAGTACTGAGGCACGGACACCCTGCCATGGCCAGGGGGAGTGGTGTGCTGGCCACCCTCCTGTGGGACCTCTCTGCTCCCTCCTGTGCTGCTCCACGGCCACAGAGATGTCCTGGGGGTGATCCTTTGGGAAGGAAGAGGGAATGAATCACTGAGTGAATCCCAGCTGTGCTGCCCAGGAAGGTGATGCTGCAGGAGGATCTCATGAGCTGATGCTCCAGAGGGCTCAGGGGCTCTGCACAGCTGTGTGAGGGTGATACTTGAGGGCACTGTTCATATCATTCCCACTCTCCTTGGTGCCATTTCATCCTCCACCTCCCTCCTTCCCATCACTGCTTTGCAGAGTCCAGAGCCTCTTCTATCCTATTTTCTGTCCCTGCATGTCTGGGATCAAACCTCTCCTTCCTGTCCCTCAGTGGCCTCCCTTGGGGCTCCCTCAGCAGCCCTGCCTATGTGCAGGGGATTCCTGGTGCTACCCAGTCACCTTCCAACCTGCCTGCCCCTCCAAGCCCTTTTCCTAGGGCTGGTTTCCCTATTCCATATTCTCCTTTCCTCTCCTCCCACCACAGCCACAATCTGGTGGGACATGGATAAAAGCCGTGGTGAGGGTAACCGCAGGTGCTGTTACCTCCCATGCCAGGATGCCCCAGAGCCACTGCCTGCCCATGACAAGGGGCAGGGGTGAGGTTGTTACATTGCATCCATGGCTCCCAGCAGGTTTTTGGCAGGAATGCCACAGTCCCACATACTGATTTGTCCCCAAGGCATCAATACCCAAAGCATCAGTGATGCAGGAGTGTGGCGAGAGCCACACACACTGGCAGAGAGATCCTGCCCTAAATCCTCCCCCTGCCTGTCTTGGGTCAGGCTCATGGAACTGCCACTCACTTTCCTGGGCCATCATTACCCTTCAGCATTTTCAGCTACTCAGGTTTCCCATTTTCCCCCATTTCCCCATCACATGGGATGACACCTGCTCTGTTCCTGCTGCCCAGCCCCTTTGGATGGGCAGTGGGAGTAGAGAGCAGGGCACAGCCCCTGACAGGGGGTGCAGAATCTGTGACACAATGTGCACACCCAGCACAGGTGTTTGCACCTGCAGGCCCCAAGGAAGGAGCATCCTACACCATTCCTAATTGTACCCTCTCATGATGTGGTCCCAAGGGAATTCCCAACCAGCCTCCTGTGCAGGGCCAGGAGTTGGACTTGATCCTTGTATTCCTCTTCCAACTCAGTGATTGGGTTGCCCAGAGCAGCTGTGGCTGTCCCTGGATCCCTGGAAGTGTCCAAGGCCAGGTTGGATGGGGCTTCCAGCCTGGGACAGTGGAAGGTGTCCCTGCCCAGGGCAGGATGTGGGTTGAGATGGGGTTTAAGTTCCCCCCAACACAAACCATTCCGTGATTCTATGATTTGCTATGATTTGCAGATTTTTCCGTGTGACCCTTTTGCTTCACATTCCTTATCAATTTCCTCTTTCCTCCCAGCCCATTTGGAGGCTTTGTTCAGGCTCTCCCCTTCCCTGTCCCGGGAAGCTCTGGGAAGCAGGAATGAGCTGTGCTGAGGCTGGGCAGTGGGGATGGCTGCTGTGAAGTGTTTGGGGAGAGATGAGAAGCATTGCTCACACTCGGGGGACTCAGGGCCTCCTTCCAGCTGCTTGGGCTTAGAGCAGGTTACAATTCTGGGAAATGGGGCCCTTTTGCAGTGTCAAATACACGGTGTTTTGGCATTCCTAGAGCACAGGAGATGTAAAGCTGCTCCCTGAGCACGGCACCACTCCTCTCCCCACGTCATGGCTCAGCACCCTGGGACCCCTCCTCAGGATGGGCCTGCCTGTGCTGCATTCACAGCTCTGCAGAGTTCCCAGGCACAGGATTTACCCTGATACTCTGACAGCTTCCTCTCCTATGTGGAAATAAGGATTTTATCTCTTGTCAGCTCTCAAGCTGCCTGTAACCTGTGGCCATGTCCTTCCATTCCTGGGGGACCTTCGGGTGCCCCTGTCCTCTCCCTGCTGGATGTACTCAGCTGGTACCCAGTGGAGAGCAGGGTGGGAAGGGATCACAGCCAGGTTTTTGAGTCTGCCATTGCACTCTGCAAGCCCTAGCAGGGTGCAGGAATCCTGACCCTCCATGTAGGGGACACAGTTACCCTTGGGGATACCCTGACACCTTGTCCCAGGCTGCTCAGGTGTCACAACCTGGCTTCAAACCCCTCTGGCTCCATGCAGCACTGGGATTTGGCAGTGCCAGCAGTGCTGCAGCACCCACTGCCCGAATGTTCCCAGCATCTCCAGCTCCTCTGGACTCCTGCACACCCAACAGGACCCTGGATGTCCTAGGCTCAGGGCTTATCCCAAAGAGTCTCCTCCACATTCTGAGGCCTGTGGAGAGGCATCAACCCGGGGTGTTCCCACACTCCGGGGTGCTTCAAATCCATCCCCTCCGGTGCTGGGCTGCTTGTGTCTGCTCACCACGAGTCTGAGTCCCTGCCGTGTTTTGTCTGTCCCAGGGGGCTCTGCTGGATCCTGTTAGGGCTGTGCTGACCTCACCTGCTGGGGAAAGCAATCGCTTAAAGCAATCATTTGGTGTGAGATGCTTCACCTCAAGGCTTTGCTGACGAGGGTTCTGCACTGGGGCTGAGCAGGGTTGTTTTGACCACCCTGGGATCAGGATGCTTTGGGAACACTGGCCAAGGTGGCTTTGACCACCCTGGGAGTTGTGGGAATACTGGCCATGGCACTGCCTGGGGACACTCCCAGCACCCAGGGCTATTGTGCTCTGGGCAATGGGCCACCTTGGGTGTGCAAGGGCACATCTTAACCTTAACCCTACCTCTAACCCCAGTCCCTGCTCCAGCAGCACTTCCCCCTCCTAAAAACTTCAGCTTCCCTTCTGGGCCCCCATCCCACCCCAGACATGTGGACCAGCTTCTCCTGCTGCCCCAAACATCAGCAGGGCATGTGATGGGTGCAGGAGAGGCAGCAGTGTGAGACAGAGCTCACGTTTGTGTGTGCCTGAGCACAGTGCCACCCCTGCCATGGCTCTGTCTAAGGACAGGGCAGTTCCTGTCCCCACACACCAGTGACAGACACAGGTGCCATGAGAACCTGCCTGGGGTGTCCATGTAACACCTCTCAGCTCGAGGAAGTCATCTGCTGCTCGATGCCAACCCCCCCCCCCTTTGTTATGTGCTAAGATGCAAAATATTTTAATCCACGTTTCTCTTTCGCGTTTCTTTTCTTTCCCATGCTGGATTCCTAGAAGACAGGGAATTTATGGTGTGAGTCTGCTCCAGCCACAGAGAAAACCCAGCCAAGGTCAACACCACGAGACAGGCAGCTCCTGCCAAGGGGGGAAAGAGCGATTGCTTAGTGCTTGGCGGAGGAGGAAATCAAACCAAAACCCTTCCAAAAAAATCGAGATATAAAACACCCCCCACCCCAAAACCCTTAGGTGGAAAAAGACCAAAAGCTCTAAGGACGGTGTCTGCATTTCCCCCACCCGGCCTCAGCCTGGCCCTGCTTTGCCTTGCCCCAGCCCTGTCCCCTGGCACTGTGCAGGGAGGCCAGCAAGCAGGGCTGCAGCCCGTGGCACAGGGATGTCCCTGTGGTGGCATGGGTACATCCTTGGCCATACCTGGCTCCAGCCCTCACTCAGAGCTCCAAGAACACCAAGACCAGCTCTTGCCACCATGTTCCAGGAGAGCTGTTGTGTTCAGGGGCTGCTCCTGGGTGGCTGTTTGGTTTAGCATCACTGCCCAGCACCTTTCCCCACATCCCACTGGTGCCAGATGCTGCTCCACATCTGTGGGGACTGGAGATTTCGGCTGCTCAGGCACTGCTGCCAGCCCAGCCTGGCAGGTGTGGGGAATTCAATTGATTCCCATTAATGCCATGCTTTGGGGTGTTCTCCAGCAAACCCCTCTGGTGCCCCTCTGGGGTGTGTGTGTGACTCTGAGCACCCACGCCAGGCCCAGCTGGAGTGACCCACAGGTGTCAGTGAGGCTGCACCGTGGGACAGGTGCCAGGGCCCTGCCCCTGCTGCCCCTGCTACCCCTGCTGCCTGTGCTCATGGCAGGGCAAGGAAAGCAGGGAAAAGGGCATTGGCCATGGGATGGGCAATGGACAGCGCTCTGGAGATGGGGATGGTGCACACAGAGCCTTGGCAAGGACGGCCGTGCTGGTCCTTTCAAAGACATAAAATAGCTCCAGAGGGGAAGGAACAGACTGTTCTCCTCTCGTGGCAGACAGGATATCAAATGGGCTTTAGTGGTGGAAAGTCAGGTTAAACACAGGGAAAAGCAGTCAGAGCAAAGCAGCCGGAGCAGCTCTGACAGTGAAGTGTCTGGGCCCAGGACTGGGGCAGGGTGGGATGACAGAGCAGCCACGAGCCTCCTGGACCCTGTGCCATTCCTCATGGATCCTGTGGGCATCCCTGGGCATTGGTGTGGGCACCAGCTCTGCTCCAGTCCCAGCCTGGGCCATCTGCTTTGTCGCCCTGATCTCTGCTATGCCCACATTTTTTTTCCATCACCCCTTCCCCACCCCCCGGGAGCTGGGACAGGGTTTCTGTCTTGTCCAGGGAGCTGCAGGAGGTGCTTTTCTCTAGAGGTGATGGGGTTTGGAATGGGGCAGTAGAGAGGTCCCGCAGCCAGACCAGCAGTGGCTGAGCCCACGCTCCAAGGGTCACTGTGCTGGCATCACACACATTCCCAGCTCCCCTCTGTACCTACCTTTACTCCCTGCTCATGTCAAATCCTGGATTTCCATCCCAGTGGCCCAAAGCCACTCTCCAGCTTGTGGGAGCTTGTTGGAATGGCTCAGCCTTGCCAAGGCCAGGCCAATCCCAGCTCAGTGCCATGTGGTGTCTGGGACATTTCTGTGGCTGCCACATTTGCTTGCTCTGGACCCTTGTCACCATCCAGGGGCTCGACTAGAGGGTGTCCACAGCTTGTGGGCCCCTGTGTGGCCTCAACTCTTGGAGAAGGTGCCTGTCCAGGACAGAGGGGCTGCAGAGCCCTGATGGGCAGCATGATCTACTCTCCTTCCACTTGGAACTACCTTGTGCTGTTCTCCAGGGCTTGTCTGGGGACAAGCCCGGGGTGACCCACTGGGCAGGATTTCCACAATGTGCTCTGAAATACCAGCTCTATCATTTTACAGGAGGTGTTCTGGGGAAGGAGGTGTTCAGGGGACACTGTCCTTCCTGTCTGCCGGGAAGGACAGAAGGAAGGACACTGAGCTGTTGGAGAGAGTCCAGAGGAGGCACCAAGTTGATCAGAGGGATGGAGCAGTGCTGCTTTGAGGAAAGGCTGGGAGAATTGGGATTCTTCAGCCTGGAGAAGAGAAGGACTCAGGGTGATCTGATTGTGGCCTTCCAGTTCTTGAAAAGAATTTACAGAAAAGGTGGAGAGAGGCTATTTACAAGGTCCTTGAGAGGGAGAAGGGGTTCAAATTGACAGAGAGTGGGGTTTAGATTGGATATTAGGAAAAAGATCCTCCCTGTGAGGATGGTGAGGCCCTGGCACAGGTTGCCCAGAGAAGCTGTGGCTGCCCCTAGACCCCTGGACGTTTCCAAGGCCAGGTTGGACACTGGGGCTTGAAGCAGCCTGCGATAGGGAAATGTGTCCCTGCCCATGTCAGGGATGGAATGAGATGAGTTTTAAGTTCCCTTCCAGCCTAAACTATTCCATGATTCTCCAGCTCTGCTGGGACATCACCAGCATCCTTCTCCCTGCCCAAACCAGGGCACACACAGGAAGAGCCCCAGCTTTCCCAGACTTGTTATGTACAAGCTGCACAGCAAAGTGTCCTCTGGCCATTGGGCAGGTGGGGACATGGGGGACACTGCAGGGAACCCTCCAACCCTGGGGCAGAACATCAGGAGCTGAGTAAACAGCTGAGTAAAGCTTCTGTCAGCTTCTATCTGGCTCTGCTGCTCATACGTGTGCTCTGCACCCAGCTGGGGACAGCCTGTGCCCAGGGGCTGGTGCCAGCTTGTCCCTTGCACCTTATCCAGGGGAAAAGGTGTTTCCTGTGGGTATCCTGCCCATCAGCTACAATGACTCATGCTGCTGGTTTCCTCTCCCAGCCCCTTCTGCACCTCTTGGCCTCTCCCTCCCACTTCCACCCTTCCTTGGCAGGGAATGGTGTGAAATACCCAGCTTATCAAAGCCCTGCTCCCCAGGGATTGCAGTGCTTGTCCTGGGCAGGTGCCTCCCTGCTCCACACCACCCACCCCACAGGGATGGGGGATTGGGCAGGCCATGGGGCTCATCTGCCCACAGCCCTCCTGCTGCTCTCTGAGCACTCTGGGCTTCCTGGGCATCCTGGAAACCCTGGGCATCTTTGGCATCCTGGGCACCCTGAGCACCTTGAATACACTGGGCATCCTGGGTATACTGGGCACCCTGCTTTCAATAATTGGCCTTTTGGAAAATCCTCAAACCTCGAGTCTTCCTTGGCCATCTCCTTAGGGAAACCTCTCTGGCACAGGCGTGTACCTGTAGATGTCCCACAGCTGTGGGCTGGGGTGAAAATTTCCTGGGATTATTCCCCAGCTGATATTTTGGGCACAAAAGGGACAAGTTTGGTGGCAAACCCACACTACCCATCTGGCCAAGTGTGATCACTTGTCCTGGGAGTTGCTTGTCCTAGGAGTGTCTTGTGGTGACTCCTCATTCCATGCCCATTCCCTGTCTCAAGGAGGGGAAGGCAGAAAATTGCAGCAGTGAGATTTGTGTGGTCTTGACACAATTCATTTAGGGAAGAAAGAAGGGGGTTGTGGTTAAAGTTTTGGTGGCTGAGACTTGTCTTCTTTCCCTGCCTCTGCCACGCTTCAGTCCCAGGGAGTCACACGGAGCCCTCGGAAATGCCATGGAGCAAGCTGCTCCCATCGCCTCAGGGTGGTGACACCCTCAGGTGTCCAGGTCCCTACATCCTGAGGTGTCCAGGTCCCAGCTGCTGGGTCACTTGGGGTGACAGTCCCTGTGTCTGCCCTGGACCAAGGAAGGGCCCATTCCCTGTGTTTACTCCGTTGGACTTCAGGAGCTGACTGATGTCTCCCTGTTCGAGGCCCCCTCAGCTCGGCTCCATTTAAGGGGCTTAGGAAGAATTGAACATTGCTGAAATTCCTCTCTTGCTAACTTTAAACGTTCATTACTTTAAATGCTAATCCCCTGGGATTATCCCATTGGAGAGAGCGATGTAAAGCAACGGGGGAGAGTACAGTGTCTTCTTGCCCACTGCACACCACTTGATGGCTCTTTTGGAGAGGGAAGTGTGGAAATGCCAATGTGAGCTTCTCCAAACCTGGCGTGATTTTTACACCTCAGTGTGGACTCTCAAACAAGCCAAGTCTGAAGTGTCTTGTTCCAGCTGGTTTTGAGTCGTACATGTCCAAAGTGTCTCTGTGGAGCACGAGGGGGAAATGTGTATTTTTCCATGTGTGTGACTCAGAAATGACTGAACCCAGTCGGTTCCAATTTCTTGAAAAATCCGCTTTTGGCTTGAACCCAAGAGTGGAAACTTTCAACCAAAAAGGAGTTGATTTGAGCTCTAAATAACATGAAAAAAGGCTTAGAAAGGAAACTGGATTTCAACCATCATTATGGCAATCACTTCTCATGGCCCTCTGACAGCAACAGCAGAGCAAGTAGTGAAAGTAATTCCCAAGGAAAATTCACTTGAATTCCTTGGGCAGATTAGGATTGGGCTGCAGATGCTTTGTACAGGCCGTTCACGAGCGGGAGAGGGATCAACCCTTGGAACAGCCAAGGAACAGGAGAGCTCAGCTCCAAAGGGATGGAGGTCAGCCCTGGGCCTTGGCACAGGGCACGGCTTTGGGACAGAGGCACAGCCCTGCCTACAGAGAGGTCCCTCGCTCCCCTCCAACTTGTGCCTTTCCTGCAAAAGGCCCTGTTCACTCAGGGAAGATTTATTTATTCCCTGAGAAGTGCCGGCATAATTTGAAGCCACAATTAATTAAAGACTGCTGCGGTCTGCTTGCAAACAGGAAGCGAGGCAGAGAAAAAGACACAATCTCTCAAAAACAGACATGTTGTGAATTAGCTCTAATCAGCCTAACAATGATGAATGCACTCCCCCAGTGGCTTTCATCTGTGAGCTGATTATGCTGATGGTTGTGAAGACCCTATGCTGGATTAGGATGAGATGGACAAGCTGATAGCCTGGGTTTCTCCTGCCTTTCGAGGATGCTGGATCTCGGCACGGCGACGTTGTCCAACTTGGCCGTGGTCACACCAATAAATCAATGGCCGGGCTATAACTGGCAATGTGGCTCCCTGGCTCTGAAGAGAGGCCAGCAGATTTCCCTGAAAGGAGCAGACTGTTTATATTTGGGGAAAAACGTTCCTTTAATTGGAACGAAAGCCAGGACCGTGTGTTGCAGGACATCGTAGTATGGCACGGAGCTGCAGGCGGGGAGGGATCGCTGCCTCTGAGCAGAGCCAGCTCCAAGGAGAGACCAGGTGGCTTTGGGCTTTGTCCAGGCCAGTTGTGAACATCTCCAAAGAGGATTTTCACCCTTGCTGTGCAAATCTTTCTTTTTCTTCACCTCTCATCACAACTGGTGCTGGCAGCCCCTGGATCCTTCTCACACCCCCGAGAAGAGTCTGGCCCTGTCTTGTAACTCATTAGGCAGCTGAAAACAGCAATTAGAGAGTTCCTTACTGAATCCCTCATTGTCCCCTCAGGCACCATGTGCTCCAATCCCTTCCCATCCTGGCAAGGACAGGGCTCACCCCAGCATGTCACTTTATGGCCATCCCAACCCAAAGTCCCATCAAGAATAGATCTGGGCATGGAACAAATCTGTGAGGGTAAAAATGGCTGTGACTGAAGTCACCCCCAGTTTCTGCTCACAGTGTGGTCAACTAAGCACCTAGCTCAGGGGGATGAGGGAATGGGCAGGGCTGGACTTAGGGGAGAGCAGGGCTTATGGACAAACATGACTGAGGTCAAGCCATGAAGAGAGGTGTGTGCTGTAGCAGGAGCCCATGGAGCTCCTCACAGGACACCTGGTAATGTGAGAGGACACAAAGGATGAGTGAGGGCATGGGATGACCCCTGGGATGGGGAAAGCCATGCAGAAAACCAATCTATCAGTGGGGATATTCCAGAATCCTGCTCAGAGGAAAGGGTTTTGAGGGTTGATGTGCTGAGGTTTGACTGACTGGCTGCAGGCTCTGCTTTGGGAGGAGAAGTGTCTCCAGGACTAGAGACACTAGATGGAGAGAAATGGGCACCTCCAGAGGACTGTGGCTGCCTCCAGGCTGGGATCTGCAGCTCAGAAAAAGGAGGCTGTGGACAGAAGTTCCTGGTGATGCTCAAGTCTGCTTGGAGGGTGCTGGAGTCGCTGAAGACATCATGGAGGAAAAGTGGTGGGTGGGATGACATCTGCCCCCATCTTCCCGGGGGGCTGGGACAGAGAGACCCTGTGGAGGGATGTCCTGGCTGAGTTGGGCTCAAGCGGCTGTGGAGCAGGAGCCTAGCACAGCCCCAGGGGGCTTTTCCCATTGATTGTGCCCAAGTCCTTTTTAGGCCCTGGAGCAAGCAGTCTGCACATGTCCCTTGATCACAACTGCTCATAAATCTTGCTGTCATTGAGGGAGCCTTTCAACTTCCAGATATAGATTGGAGAGCAAATGCTACTGGCTATTCTGGGATGTGGCAGCTGATAGATGGCTCCAGAATTTACTATTTTAGACTTGGAATTTGCTGTTGGGGGAGCACGATGGAGAAGCCAGTTGTGGAATGTGCACGTTGGCCACGTAGAATTCATCTAAAAGAGACTGAAGAATAACCCCTGCCAGATCATCAGTGCAGGTGGAGGATTCCTCTTTCCTTTTCCTCCCATATTGGGAGATTTTTAGGGATTCAAGTCAACTGAGCTGAAGAGCCCAGAGGCTGAAGGTGCTGGGGGATGACAGGATTTTCAAGGCAAAGGTACAAAGCTTGGTGGTACCTCTCATAACAGTGGCTTGCCCATTAAAATCACAGTGAGAATGAGCAGAGCTTAAAGCGACCATGCAAATCTTCAGGGGAAAGTCTGTCTGAGGAGCTGGAAGTGCCCAGTGGAAATGAGAACTGCCAGAAGTCAAGCTGAGCTGGACCTTGGGAAGGTGCAAATAGTGAAAAACTCTGTGGCTGGGTCAATA
This sequence comes from Toxostoma redivivum, assembly GCA_013397375.1. Classification (NCBI taxonomy): domain Eukaryota; kingdom Metazoa; phylum Chordata; class Aves; order Passeriformes; family Mimidae; genus Toxostoma; species Toxostoma redivivum. Next base: position 42,029 of record VXBI01014726.1, on the reverse strand, counting down.
AAGGGAAGGGATTGATATGAGTGGAGAAGAGTGGAGATTAAAGGTGATCTTGGGATGGGCTCACCCTAAATACATCACATTTCTTGTGAAATCAGCTCAGTCATCACAGGGTGGCTCATGGTGATGTCCCCAGGAAATAAAACCCAGTGGTGGTCTCAGCCCACCCACCCCGATCCTACAGGAACTGGCTCCAGTTCAGCATGGCTCCCATGGGAATAAGTCAGTGTGGACTGGGGAGGGCCAGCAGGACTGGGGCTCCTCAGCCACCACCAGCCCTGGGACAGGTCTCTTTGGAGCCCTGAGGATCTCCTGTCCCTGGCTCAGGGGACTGGAGGAGCTCCTTGCAGAGCTGGGGGCTCACACTTGTGGGGCATGCTGCTGGAAGAGGCACAGAAGGATTCAGGCTGGTGGAGAACACCTCTGATGCCTCAGGACCAGCAGAAGGTAAGGGCTGGACCAAACTTTCCTGGAATGAATGTGGGAATAGGCAGGACCGTAAGTGGAGTGTGCTTGGTCTGTGGTACTGATGCTGCTGGGAGGCAGCGAGGTCTGGCCCATGATATCATGTGTGGATATTGAATCCATAGATTTTATTAGAGTGGATTTTCCCTCTGGGGCTCATGAAGGACATGGAAACACTGACCTTGGAAAGGCCATCCTGAAGGAGCCAGCTGAGTAATGAGTTTTAGCTGTTAAGGCAATAAATGGGAACACTTGGACATCCTTGAGAAATCCAGGCCTCACCAGAGTGAGCATTTTGTGGATGTTGGGAGGAGGAAATCTGTTCTCAGTGGGCAGAAGGGAGATGAATCCTTGCTCTGGTTGTAAATGAGGTGCAACCTCCTCCTCCCTCCTTGGACCAGCTGAGCTCTGTCCCTTGACCTCAGTTCTGGCCCTTCCAGCACCCCAGAAGGGATTTCCAGTTCACCAAGACTTTCACAGCTGTCCCACCATGGACTCAGCCCAGCTTGCCCCAGGGCCTAGGCCTGGTCCTGTGTGGCCCCTGTGCACATGCACATCGCCTCCAAGGAATGTGCTTTCTTGGGTGGAAACTGTGTCATCAGAGAAGTATTTCATATTTTCGTTTGTTCGCATTCCCCAAATGAAAAATGAATCGCGAAGTCTCATAAATAAGGGGCCGAGTTTCTCATTTACATATTTCTGTGGTTCTTGGAGCAGGGGTGGCCGTGGCCCTGCCAACCATGTCCTAAGCCTTCCCCTCGTGCACCTTGGCTCCTGCTGGCAGCTGCCTGCGCTCTCTGGAATGGGAAAGCTCGGACCAGCTCCGCGTCGCTGAGCTCACTCTGCCTCCTGCCAACATCCCGTGCAGCTGCTGGCACAAATGGGGCAGGAAAAGTTGGAGCTTCAGAGAAATCCTGTCCCCAGGCAGGTTTTGGGGATGCAAAGAGGGGTTTGCGTGGAGCAGGAGGGGGGAAACCCCATGGCGTGGTCCCAGCTTGGCTCTGTTGATGGGGCCAGGGTGATGGTACCCGGTGAGTGGAGAAGGTACAGGGTTATCCCGTGCTTCCTCCTGGGGCACAGCCCAGTGCTCTGCCCTCTCTTGCCACAGCCCAGCTGCACCACAGCTCCGTCTCCTCTTCTCTCCTCGGCCTTCTCCCCTTGCTCCATGGCCACTTGGCTGTTTGCCTTGTCCATCCTCTCCCTGTCCCTGTGGGAGCTCTGCACCCCTGCAGTTGAATGTGGCCCCATGTCCAAACACCTCCTCTGAGCTGCAGCACCTGGCACAGGCAGGTTGGAGAGAGGAGCAGAACCTCTGGGCATCTCCTGCAGATTCCCCCAAAGTGTTTGTAGCAAGGTGTGTTGGGACTTCTGTCTGGGGCAGGTGTTTTCCTCACAGTTCCTCCCAAGAGGCCTCCAAGGGGCTCCAGTGAGGGCAGAGCAGCAGGGAGCCCTTCTGGGTGCACCAGGAGACCATCCCAGGGTGTTCTGGACTGGGAAGAGATCTCACCTTTGGAATGCTGCTGACCTCCAGCTGTGAACTCCAGCATTCTGACCTTCTCCTGGTGCACTCCTGGGTTTGGATATGGGACTTGGCAGGTTGAGATGCTCCACAGGCACCTGCTATGGCCACAGCTGTCCATGCCCAAACTCCAGGCCAGAGTTGGAGTCTCAGGTGGGTCATTTCCTCCTGGCACTGCAGGGGAAGTCCAGTTGGTGTCACCCAAGGGTTAATGGCAATAAACTGTGCTGCTGAAGGGATCTTCTGGTTTCAATTTAACTTAGCATTTGCGTGTGGATTACACTCAAGGATGTTCATACTCACTTAATAACCTCCCCACTCAGGCACCACAGAGATGAGCAGTGCCAGAGCCTGGTGAGAAAGGGCAATGTCTAACACTTGTCCCCCAGAAAGGTGACCCCACTTTCCCAGGCCTCAGGACCAAAGAGAGCTGGACACCTGGCTGTGAAGCCATAATTATGTCCAACAAGGAGACAAACGCTCAGCAGAGCCCCCGTGCTCGGGAGAGACGTGTCCATGAGCTCTCCATTGAGCTCTTCCAAGAGTGGATCAAGAGCAAGGGATGTGGGGTGGCCAGAGTCTCCCTGTCCTCCTGCAGAATTCCATCCATGATAGGATGTCCCAAGCCCTGGCAATGCCATGTGTGAGACATGGATTATGCACCCCGATCCACTGAGAGAGGAGCAAGTGGACCCTGCTAAATCCAGGGAAGCCCAACACCAACATTGCTTGTGCCATCCACCTGGCCCAGACACACAGGGAGCCCGAGGCCTTGCCTTGGCTTCCACCTGCTCCTGTTTCTTGTGGGGATTCAGTCATGCAGAAAGAGTAGGAGTGCATCCTGCAAAGTAGTCTAAATATAGCCCAAGGACAGAGGAACGTGGGGCAAGACCTGGGCACAGCAAAATTAGTCCAGAGTCTGCTGCTCACAGCTCAGCATCCTTTGGGACAGCCAGGTCCCAGGTATCTGGGCAGGCATAAGCAGCCAGGGCTGTCCTGGAGCCAGGCACTGTGCCAGGCTGGCAGGGACAGAGTGTACAGTTCTCCCCAAGCCTCCTCAGCTGTGCTGGGGCTTGGGACACCAGTGGCCCTGGCCATCCTGGAACCCATGGCAGAAGGGGCTGTAAGAACACCAGGAATGTGCTGGGGCTCTGCTTGTTCCTCATCCCCTGCTCATTCCCTGACCCTGTCCCTGGAAGAGAGCAGGGCTGAGGTCTCCCTGTCCAGAGCCTTCTCAACATACTGGGGAAATTCTTCCAGCCACTGGAGGCAATTCTGGTGCTACAGGAAAGGAAAGTCACAGTGCCACAGGAGTGCAGGAGAAAGACCTGCTGGGACCCCTAGACAGGACAAGGAGGATTGGCTCTACCAGAGAGTGTCCTGGCCTTTTTGAAGTGTCCCAGGGTACAGCTCCTCCCATCTATCCATCTTACAATGGGCCCTGGACCTGTTCTGCCATGGACACAGTCCAATGGACACAATCCATGGGTGACTGGCAAGTGTCCCTGCTCAAGCTGGGGCTGGAGATGACCTGGCCAAACTCACCAGTCTGTGATTCAGTGACTTTTCCTCTCTTCAGCCACCGAACATCCTCTACTCAGGGCTATCTCCCTCCTCCAATCCCAGGTTCATGGAATGCTGACCGGCAGGATGTTCCTATCTCCCCATCCTTCTGTGCTTGGTCAGAGGACACAGAGGCCACATGGCCAGTGGTGGACCCACCCCAAGGTCTGTTCAGCTGGGCTGGCACACACGTTTCCTTGGGGAGAATCTGGAGGGATTTCCCCCCTCAGTTTAGATCCCTGTGTAGATGATCAGCAGGTCCCCATTCCCAGTGACCTCCTCAGGCCACACAGTCCCACAACACTTGGGACTCTCCACAACCCTGAACTCCTGGAAAAAGCCCTGTGTGTTTGCAGGATGCTGCAGGCTCTGGTTCAGCAGCTCCACAGCTCTCTGCTCACCCGATTTGCTCCGTGGCTCCGTGCCCAGGGCTGCACTCCATCTCAATATTCAAATGTGGGGTTGATGGCAGCCTGGATGTGCCTCGTGCCAGAAGGGACCTGATCAGATTAGGTGGTCCTCAGCAGAGCAGACAGGGTCCTCACCTCCCCGTCTGAGACTCTTTAAAGAAAGCAGAAAGGAGGAAAAGGGAGTTTTTAACATGAAACATCTGGTGAGTTGTTCTGCCCTGCACACCAGGATGGGAGGGAAACATGTCCTCCAGGCAGAACTGAGGGAAGAGGAGCTCTATGGATATTTACAGTGACAGGCACGAGTGCAGCTGGACCAGCTGTCCCTGTGTGCTCACTGTCCCATATCCCCATGTCCCCCAGGATGTGCCCAAAGCCATTCTCGGAACATGTCCTGCGTCCTGCGTGCTCAGGGAGGGGACAGGGGCTGCTCTGGAAAAGCCTGAAGCCATCTAAAGACCAAAGCAGGGACAGACCTGCTGGCCACTACCACGAGCTGGCACCGGGCGAGGTTCCAGCTTTCCTTTGGGAGACGGAAACTCAGCACCCGGAGCGAGAGGGAGCCGGGAGAGTTAAGCAGGGACAGGCTGTAGGAGACTGTTAGAGAACAAAGCGTGCCTGAGAGAGAGAGCTGTGAAATACTTGGGAGTCTCTCAAGGAAGCTGGCAGCAGAGCAAATTCAGATGGCCTCAAACATCGCTCCCACCTGGTCTGAGAGCGGGCCAGGGAGCGCGGCAGGCGGGGCCGCGCTGGGCTCGGAGCCTGCAGTGACCCAGACTAATGCTCCCTTTTATCGCCCGGCTTTAAACAAGCTTTTATGATGTGCGAGAAGGGGGCAGATGGTTCTCTAATTAACTCGAGAGTGCTGAGTTGTGAAGTGCTGCGAGGAAAAGCAGCTCCAGCAGGGATGGCAGGGCGAGTCAGCAGAGCAGCCCGTGCCTCTGCCCGGGGCAGATCCTCCTCCCACGGGCACTGCCTGCTCCCAGCACCGCAGCTCCGCAGGGGCTTGGCCGGCTGTTCCCTGGGAGAATATGTACCCTCACAAATGCCACCCGAAAACCTCTGTCTCGTGAAAGTGATGCTGATCCAGAGGATGTTCTCATGCAGCACCCCCAGGGGAGCTTATATTGTCACTGCTGCTTCTTCAGTCTCATCTTGCTCTTTGTGTGCTTCGCTGCTTTCCACATTCCCCCTGGATTAAGGGCCCTGCAGCCCCTGCTGTGGGTGTCTCATCCATCTGCACCTGTGGAGACCTTCCTGAAGCCACCACACAACTCCCCATCCTCTCACCTGGTCAGGCTGGAGCTCCCCAGATCCAACACTGGAGCACCTCTGGGACTGGGAAACACCTTCCCTAAGCAATTCCAATGGACCTAAAATCCTGATGCTTATCAGTTTTACCTAAACCCAGTATCTCTGTGATTTCTATCCCTGAAACTAAAACTACATTCCTAATAATTTGGATTCAAAGTGAAAAAAGCCTGTTTCAGCCTGAAATGCAATGGCTGGGTTTGCTTTATGTGTTCAGCTCTGAAATACAATCCAGTTCCTTGCTGGAACAAAAAATCCCCCAAATTTTCCTTTGAAATGTGAAATATTTCATCAATGCTCTATTTATCTGCAGCCTCTTCAGCGAGCAGCTCACCTGGCCCGAGGCAACATTCTACAGTCAAAGATTAATTGAATTAATTAAATCGAAACATTATCCATGTGCTAGTTACAAATGACATCTTAACTGGCCGAGTTGACCCAAAGCATCACCGGGATCTGGGTGGCAGCGCAGAAACCTGAAAGCTTTCAAACCCTCCATGCCTGCCCATCCCTGAGGCAGTTTTTGGCACATGGCTGATGCCAGAGCACTCACGTCACGGGGAGCAGCAGCTTCAAACAGCGGCAGGCAGGAGCATGAGGCAGGAGGAATCGCCCCTGTTCAGCCTCTGCTCCCGGGAATAAAAGAGAGGAGGACAGTGAAGCCTCTGTTATCTCAGCGGGAATGAGGGACTTGAGGGATGGAGATGACACCGCTTGAGACAACAGGTGAAACTTGGCAGCTGAGAGGAAAATTTAGCAAGAGGGACAATTTGGAGGAAACGGGCTGTTTGTGTCTGACAGCGCGGGAGTTCTGACATTAGGGAGAAGCCCCAAATTCTAGAGACTGCTGATGGACGCTGGCAAAGAGCGGAGCCAGAAACACCGCAAAACCTGGCGGAAGAGACCAGCGGCGCATCCAGCAGCAGGACCCACTGCAGCAATTCCCAAATTCCCACTGCCCTTTCCATGAGGCTTCTCCCTGGCGCTGCCCAGCACCGACCGCAGTCCTCCGTCCCCCCTTCCCCGCACTGCCTGCGCTGCCGGCTCGGCTGCTGTCCTCAGCTGACTCCTCTTGGCCGGCCTGCCGGGAGGAAACAGCGTGCGCTGGGGCAGGGCCAGCGCTGCGCTTGTGCCGCAGCCGCTGCCAGAGCGCGCAGCGAGCGGCGGGGCCGGGGCTGAACCCCGCGGCTGCTCCCGGCCCAGCCACGCCGCTGGGAACCGGCGCGCCGGGACCTGCCAGCACCGGGCAGCGGCTCCCAGGGCTGCTCGGGAGCGCGGCCAAGCTCCAGCGGACGGACAAAGTCACGGCTGCCCCTGGGAAGCTGAGACCTGGAGTGGGGCTTGGTGGAGAGAGAGAGAAGGAGTTCAGTGAAACAGCCCCAAAAAGGCTGCCCATCATCCCAGACGAAGGGGCTTCTCTCTTCCAGCAGTGTTTCTCTCCTCAAGCTCCAGGAGGATGTAGCAACAAGGGGCTCTGGATCAGCCCTTAAACGCCTCTGGGAGAGAGACAGGGACAGCTCGTAATCCCTGCCGGCTGTGCCAGGCATCCGTGGGGTCTGGAGATGTGGGGAGCTGCAGACTGGTGGTGACCTGGCTCCCCTTCCCACGGCGTCCCTCAGAGGGTGGCAGAGGCTGGCACGTGTTGGGGAGGATGTTCCCAGCACAGGCACTCCTGAAGAGCGGGACCCTGATGGCCGGCGACCCCACAGCGATGGGGAGAGGCAACCAGGGCTGGGCAGAGCCCGCCTGAGCGAGGATCTGGTTCTGCTGCTGCTGCTCAGGGCGGACGATTGAAGAACGGCATTGACTAGAGAGGAATGGCCGAGAGATGGCCAGGAATGCATTGGCAGAATCCTGCAGGGATGCAGCTGTGGAGGAGCACCAGGAGGTGTGAGGGAATCCTGGCTGGCGCTGTGATGAAAGCAGGAACCTCCCTACCTCTGCTTTGTCACAGCTGCCATTCCTGATGTCAGTCCATGCAGGGACTTTTGGGCCACCATCACCTCTGCTTGGTGTCACCAGCCCTTGCTCAGCCCCTGACCCCTCTGCTGTCTCTGGCACAAAATCTCAGCTCTTCTCATTCCCTCTTTTCCCAGCTCTGAGGACTGGTCCCTTCCATCCCACAGGGTGTTTGACTTCTCCTCCTCATTCTCCCATCTTGGACCAGATCCATCTCCCTTCCTTGGTGACTACCCATCCCTTTCTGATCCCTCCTTTTCCATCTTTCCCTCAATTTTGGCATCTAGTGCCCCCTCCTTGGCCCCTACATCTCTCCTGTATCCATGACCCTACTGCTGCAGGTCATACCATGTGGCTCCAAGTCACATTCCAGCTCTCCTTGCCTTGGTCCAGCCACCTTCTCAGCCCACTCCCTGGTCCCCTCTGCCCTCTCCTCCTGTCCCCACACCCACGTTGCTGTGGAGACCCCCCAGCCTGGCAGTCCCCTAGACCCATGACCTGCACCACTTCCCCAGGTTCCTCTCTGTGTTATTTCATTTAAGCCATTAAATCCTACAGTCACATTTCCCAGGATAGAGCCAGACCAGCTATGGGCAGTGAACCTTCCCAGTGCTTTCCCAGGTGGGAAAATAATGGGGAAACTGCAGGTCCCTGGGCAGCCCTGGGAGGGTGGCAGAGGGACCTGGCACCAGGCTGGCTGGCACCAGCCTGCACAGACATGCCCAGCTGCAGCCCTGGGCAAAGCACTTTTTTGCTTTTTGCAGGATTTCTGTCATTTCCCAGCAAAAAGACCACCACATTCCAGATCTCAGGATTGCAGGACTTGTAATCACATACACAATGCCTCTTTGAGAGTCAAAACAAGGAGGCTGGAGGCAGCTGCTGAGCCAGATCCCCACCTTGACAAGAGTTTTAGCACAGGAAACTCCTCTCAAGGTCACCCCATGGCTGAGCTGGACCCTTCCAGCCTCCAGGTCACCTCAAAGCAGGACAGGCTGGTATCCTCCAGCCTGTGTGGGGAGTTACAGTTCCCTGCAAGGGACTTCTGGGGAAAGAACATCCTCTGTGGATCCACAGCCTTGTTTCCATCAGCAAATGCATCACTCCCTTCTCAGGTTCTCTAATCCCCGTCTCCCAGAGTCCTGTGCCTGGGGGAGGCTCATATTTCACATTGCTGAAAGTCAGACTCTGAGCCCTTCTGGATGCACAGAAAAGCTGGAGGCATAAACCTTGTGGCTTAAAAAGCAGAACACAAAAAAAGGTACCCAGTATGTGCTTTTTGTGTGTGTGTGGATTTTTTAAAAAAAATAATTCTTAATTTGAAGCTCTGCTCTTGATTTTTGGTCTCTGAGTCGTGGTCAGAATTATCAGGGCTCTGGGAGCCATCGACTGGCATTTGCAGGGTGCACTGGGAGGGGAGGGAAGCAGCCCAGCCCTGCCTGCTCTGTTTCCTCTCAGCACCACAAGGATCTGGCTGTGAGATAACAGAGTTTCACTGCCTGTTCCTCAGGGCCCCTCTGTGCTGCAGACACAAACTGGAGCACAGGCAGTGTCTAAAGTTCATGTTCTGGCTGAGTGGAACCAGTTACATCTCTGTGCTCGGTTGCCCACGATTTGCTTCAGTTTTCCCCTTCTGGGTTGAGATTTTCCAGCCCCACTCCCTGCACAAAGGAGGTCTGAGAGTCTCTTTGAACACACTTTGGCCATTGCAGAGCACACAGGCAGTGGAAAGCAATATCTCCATGATAAACATACCCTGCTTTTTTCCCTTTCTTTTGAGAATACAAAACAATCTTCCAAATTTTAAGCAGATCTGCTGCCGAAACTGCTGGGGGTCAGAGCTGACATCTGGCAGGGAATCGGTGCTGACCGTTCCAGTAAACACTGCGTCTCTCTTGCTGAAAGCTACAGCCACTCAGGCACAGCATGTTTTGCAGTGATGGTACCTTTTAATCAACACTTGGAAAGCCCCAGACAGTGGGAGCAGGATGAAAACAATCACTTGAAAGCACCGAGGGCAGGTCAGAGCTGGGGATGGAGGCAGGCAGAGGTTTCACACCCAGGCGGGGAGTAGCGGCCTGGAGTTACCTATGAGCAGCACATGTTCAGCTGTCCTTGAGAAGGACAATGTGAATGAGATGGAAGGAGCCAGGACCACTAAATCCCTCCTTGGCCAGCGCTGGGTCAGAGACGTTCAACGATACATCACTGAAGGCTTCCCAGAACTGCAGAAATACCAGAGAGAATTCGATATAAATCATAGAAGGATTTAGGCTGGAAGGGATGCCTGGAGGTCCCCAGCCCAGCCCTGGAGCAAGTGAGCACTCCAAAGCCGGGTCAGGCTGCTCAGGGCCGTGTCCAGGCACGTTTTGAACACATCCAAGGATGGAGATCCCACCACCGCTGTCCCACAGCTGCACCACTTCCAACACAATCCCAGCCTCACACATCCATGGCTCTTCCCAGCACATGGAGAGCCGGTTATCTGCGAGGGAAGGGCAGAGGGTGAGAGAGAAAAGCCTGCAGAGAAGGCACCGCCACAAACATTGCTGTGACCAAGGCAAGGAGAGCTGGAACAGGGCTTGCAGCCAAGTGTGGCCTGCTGTGAGAGGGTCATGGATACAGGAGAGATATAGGGGGCCAAAGTGGGGCAGAACCAGGCACCAAAACTGGTGGAAAGATGGAAAAGGAGAGTACCTTGGAGGAACGGGAGAGGGATAGGTTACCAAGGAGGAGATATGGGTCTGGTCCTGGTTATTCATGCCCAGCAGAAAACAAAAACCTGGGGTGGGGTCCCCACCAGGGGCTGGGTAGTCTCATGAGGAGACTCCAATGACAAACATTCCCAAGAGATCTCAAATGACTCTCTGGTGCTGGAAGGGCAATGCTGTTTCTGTTGGTCATGACAAGGAAGAGCATCTCCCCATGGCCCTGGGCAGCTCTGCTCCCTCCAGGGAGGGATCCTTGTGCATCCAAGAAGCATCCTTGTGTTGGCAAAATCTCTTCCCATAACAACTGTGGGAAGAGACTGCCAGGGAAAGAGGAGCTCATGAGAAGTTAATGATAGGTGAGGTACAGATGGGATCACAAGAGCCTTCAAACCCAACAGGCAATGGGACCTGGTGGGGAGGGGCTGCATGAACGCCCCTGGCCCACAAACAGCTACTGCAGAGCTGGCAATGCTCCTCCTGCCTTGACAAACACCCCAGCACCAAGTGTACAGGGACAACTGGGAAAATCCAATCCTGGAAGTGTCCAAGGTCAGGCTGGACAGAGCTTCGAGCAACCTGGGAAAATGGGGACAAGGGGATTTGAACCAGATGATGTTGAAGGTCCCTTCCACACAGGCCCTTCCATGATTCAATGATTCTATCCTAGGATCCTTCCCATGGCAGTGGAATATGTCCGTGGTGGTTTCCAGCCTCACACTGAGGACAGGGTGACTCCCTGGCTGCCCCAGGTGTGTGCCAGGTGTGTATCCTGTGGCATGGACTGTGCACAGGGTCCAATGTTCCCCCAGGGGAGGTGCTGGGGACAGGGGAGGGAGAGATGGAGACCTCATTCCCAGACCATACTCAGACCACCCAGAGATCCCTGGCGTTTCAACATCAGGAGAGCCACGGGGACAAGAGTGGGCTGGAGAAAACACCTCTGAGTGGGGGATTTGGCAAAACCAAAAGGTCTTGCTTGCTGAAAATAAAGCTGAGCAGAGGTCCTGATTGTCAGGTACCATAGAGCCCTGTCCATGCTTCACAGTCTTCCTGCCCTGTGTCCTGGGAGGATTTTCTCTGGGATGTCTGACAGAGGTGTCCTTTTCAGACTGTCTCTCTAGCTTGGAGCTTCCTTTCTACAGCATATCCAGGGGTGATGATCTGTTGGTCAGCAGTTAACAGTGAGGAACCAAGGCAGGAAAACCTAAGGATGCTAAGCACTGGGAGAGGCAGCTCCCCTGTCCCTTTACCACCTTCACCACCTTCCTGGCACACACCCCTAACACAGAACATTTACTCAGCAGAGACACAGGAGTAATGAAAATTTCAGGCCCTCACGATTGCTGTGAGTTTGGCTGTTCCAAAGCCACGTACCAGCCTCAGCTTCCCTGGGACGGTGACGAGGCCACTCGGTGAGTGTGACCTGCCCCTCGCACATACCTTTCCTTTGAGCGCATCCGGCGCAGGCACCGCAAAGCCCCGGCACACCCCGTCAGTGCCGTTTCCTATGACAACGCAGTCAACAGCGCCCGGAGGAGGCTTGGGGTCCGGGGGGCCGGGCAGGTGTGGGGCTCCTCGTAGCTATAGCAAAGGGGTGTTTACTTCTGTGTTTTGCACGTCGGTGTTACCCCTGGGACAGCTCCTCGCGCGTGTCACAGCAGCGTAAGGCTCTTTGGCATTTACCCCAGCAACTACGTCAGTGTTTGGGGGAGCCATGTGTAACCTGCACCTACCCCGACCGGCTGCAGGAAGCATCCATCCTTCCCGGAACTGCCACGGCTCCAGGACCCCCATGCCAGTACAGTCTGTGGTACAGGTGCTCTTGCTGCAGCCCTCGTCGTGGGTTTTCTCACCCCGCTATTGCACCATGCAGCAAACCCCCCTTTTCCGCACGGGCTCCTCTGTGGGAAGCGTTTCCTGCCTTGTCCCTTTCCCGTCACACCGTGCCCGTGTCTGTGCCTTCCCCGCAGCTTCTCCTGACACTTTGCAAGCTCGGGGGAGCGCTCCCAGCCCATCCAAGCGGGCGGCTCACGGAGCGCTTCGGCCAAATCACAAAGAGTTTGGATCCTGTTCCCCGGCACAAGTGCCAGGGGCGGGGAGGTCTTGCCTCACATCTATTCTTTCTAGGTACAAAACACGCATTCAAAAGTCAGAGCCGTTTCACTGGCAAGGGCTGGGAGCTGCTCGAAGCCGGCCAGCTGCCCTAGTTCTGATTCCCAGCGAGGCCGCTTTCCCAGCCCTCCTCTCCGCATGTTTTGCAGACGCTTGCCTCGAGGATGCATCACGGGGCCAGCCCCACCCGGGGGCTGCATCCCGCGGGCCACATCACAGCCCCGAGGCTGCTGGAGCCGCTGCGAAGATGCCGGTCCCCGCATCCATCTGCTCCCGCATCGCTCCTCTGGAGCGGGGAGCTCGTGTTTAACGACCGCGTGTGTTTTCGCTCAAGCATTACATCACCTGGCAACGCCGGCGGGACGGACAGACGGACGGACGGATGGACGGGGCCAGCCCGGCTGCGCTGTCCCTGCCCATGCTCGTCCCCTGTCTCGTGCCCCGTGTCCCCAGCCCGCAGCCCTTTGCCCTGTGAATAGAAAATCCGCCTCCACGCAGAGCCCACGGAGGGGCTCATGCACAGCCCCCCCTCCCCATCTCCTGGGCGTGTCTCAGAGCCGGGTGTGGAGGGCAAAACACTCCCTAATTTCCACCTCACGGAATTCTTGCGGTCGTAGCCATCAGCACTTGCCCTAAAATAAAGTGGGAACTGAGATAAGCCAGACAGGCGGGCTGCAGAGGGCCGGTCCCGAGCGTGGGTTTAGCTCACACTTCTTGAAGTGGGCGGCCAGGTCGGGCCTTCGCACCTCGCGCAGCCGGAGAGGAACCGGGTGGATTTGCTGATAATTGGCTGCCAATTTCCGCAGCGGTGGAAGGAGCCCGGGGAATGGGGAGAATGATGACAGGAGCCCTGCGGAAAGGGGGTGCAGACAGGACATTTTCGTGCATGTGCTCCCACTCCCAGCACATTGAGGTCACGAGGAGTCAGGTCCTGGGATAAGCAGGGATCTCAAACCCTTGGCATGCGGGGAAGGGGCAGTGTTGGACCTGCAGTGAGAGAGGGTGATTTTCATCCAGCAGATTCTCATTCGTACCCACATTGATTCTCCCCTTCTGCTCTGGCCCACCTGCACTGTTCTATTCACCTCTGGAGTCCCCAGCATAAGAAGGATGTGGAGCTGCTGGAATAAGTCCAGAAGAGTCCACAGAGATGCTCCAAGGGCTGGACCCGCCCTGCTCTGGAGCCAGGCTGGGAGAGCTGGGAGCGCTCACCTGGAGAGGAGAAGGCTCCAGGGAGAGCTCAGAGCCCCTTCCAGGGCATAAAGGGGCTCCAGGAGGGGCAGGATAAGGGACAGGATAAGGGGAATGGCTTCGTATTGACAGAGGGGAGTGAGAGGTTAGATGTTGGGAAGAAGTTCTCCTCTGTGAGGGTGTGCAGTCCCCGGCACAGGGTGCCCAGAATAGCTGTGGCTGTCCTTGAATCCCTGGAAGTATCCAAGGCCAGGTTGAACGGGGGCTTGGAGCAACCTGGGATGGTGGAAGGTGTCCCTGCCCATGGCAAGGGGTGGAACGGGATGGTCTTAAAGGTTCTTTCCATCTCAAACCATTCCATGATCCTGTGACTGATCCCACCATTTTACTCACTGCCAGTCCAGATGCTCCAAAAGCCCTGTCCAGAGCCACCCCCTGAAAAGAGGGATGAGGAGTTCAGTGGGGACATGCAGGGACCCGGGTTTGGGCTCAGAGCTGATGGAACCCAGAGCCCCTGAAGGGGCTGGGGCTGGAAGTGGCTCAGCTGCCAGACCCCCCCTCATGCCCTGGTCTGGGGGTCGCGGGGGCCATGTGTCCATCACCAGCCCCGGCCGGGCCGGGAGCTGCGTGTCCCCAGGGCACCCCTGGCCGAGAGGGCACCCCGGGGCCGGGCAGCACGTTTTCCTGCAAAATGCCCGATTTTCCCGTCCTGCCGGCGGCCCGCACACCCCGCGCCCGCCACCTAACGGCCACCGCCGGCGGACACCGGCATCGGCACCGGGCACCAGCACTGGGATCCGGACACTGGCACCGGCGCCCGGGCGTTGGGCACCGGTACCAGGGCACCGGGATCCGGGCACCGGACATCGACACCGGCATCCGGGCACTGACACCGGCATCCGGACACCGGGCAACGGTACCGGAACTGGCACCGAGATCCGGACTCCGTGCACGGGGCACTGGCACCGGGCACGGTACCGGGCATCGGGCAGATCCCTTCCCTCGCGCCCTGCGGCTGGAGCGGCAACCCCCAAATTCCCGCCTGCATCCCCGAACACCCCCATCCCTTCACCCCACCGGTCCCCATCTNCCCCTTCCCCTCGCATCCTTGGAAGCAACAATTAAGCAGCTCTGGGATAAAACACACAGCCCGCGGGAGCACGGGGGCATTGCTTCAAGAGATGGCAAGGCAGGCAGCTGCACCCCTCCTCCCCGGAGTCCTCCTCCTCCTCTCCATCCTCCCGGCTACCCAGCAAGGAGGTAAGGAACGAAAGGCTCCTTCCCGTAGCCCGGCCAGCGCTTCGCTCCGTCCTGCGGGGACCCTCCGTGGGCACCGGGGCTGCGACACCCCCACCCTCCTGGCATCCCCGCACCTGCCCCTCGCCTGCCCCGGGTGCCCAGCCCCGAGCAGGGACAGTCACCCGCCTTGCCCTGCCTTGGGGACATCCCCGAGGGTGGGTGGGCAGACCCCCGGGCACCACCTCTGCCGAGGGCTCTTTGCTCCCCAAACCGACGGGTGATTTGTTCCGTGCCCGGGTGGGACGGGATGTCACCGAAGGTGGTGACGCGGGGAAGTCGGTAACGGCACCTCTGCACCAAGCACTTGTCAGGGGGAGGCTGCGAGGGGTGTCCTGGTGAGAGGCTTGGGAACATGGGAGGCTTGGAGGCACGAAAGGCTCAGGAACACGCAGGCAGGACACCAGGGGTGGCCACCAAACTCCCATGGGACTTAGAAGTGCGAGGGGCCGGGGGGAGGTGGCAGCTGTCACCCGCGGTGCGATGGCAGGGGGAGCTGGGGGCGGTGGGTGGGTGGCAGCATCCCGCAGTCGCTGTGTGCGAGCTGCTGCTCAGTGTGTGGCCGCGACAGCCCCGGGGCTGCTGCAGCTGCAGAGCGGCTCGACCCACCCGAACCGCAGGCTGGGGGTCCCGGGGGGCCCTCACACCGCCCTCATGGCCCTAGTGCCACCAGCGTCGGGTTCCTGTCCCGGCGCGGTCCCAGGGCTGTGTGACAGCCCGGCCCAGGCACACGCAGGTGCGGCACACGAGGCCGGGGCGGGGAGGTGACAGCCAGCGCAGGGATCTGTGTCTCAGCCGTGTGACACAGCCCGGCCGGCACAGCCGGTGCCTGCCCGGTGATCGGCCCCTGTCTCGGCGTCAGACTGGGAGCTGAGCTCCCACCCGGGCAGAGAGAACAGCTGAGCACAGATTCAGAGCCTCCACTGCAGTGGCCAAACTGGGCAGAGTGCTTTGAGGAGGCGGCAGCACTACCAGGGAGGGGACAGTCACCTCCAGAGAGCCGGGTAGTTGTGCCAACGAGAGCGTGTGATGGTCAGAGCCACCATCGGCCACGAGGTCGGTGCCAGGGCTGTCGTGCAGGGCTTGTTGGACAGAGAGGATTGAGGGGCAATCTCCTCCGGAGGAGAGAGGCAGGATACCATGGGCAGTGCCAGGGCTGGGTGGGCACCAGGGCAGCCACAGGCTGGGCATAGTCCTCAGCAGCTCAATCTGCCCGTGCCCCACAGCTCACAGGACCCTGACCCCGGGCTGGCTTGTCCTGGCTACGCAGGCAGTGGGACCCCAGAGCCGGGAGCTTCCTGGGAAGTCAAGCTGCTGTGGGTGCCTAATCGTGCTCAGGATGCTAGATGGGATGTGCTCAGTCCCAGGCACTCTCCATCTCTGCCAGTGAGAGAGATGTGGCTTGCTGATCCAGGCTGGCTTTGTTCTGATCCTTCAAGCCATGGCCAGCTGGGACCGTCTCTGGAGGACTTAGGACCCCAAGTGAGACCCCGCAGCAGTTCTGAGCAGTTTGGGATTGTTGGCCCCACTCCAGGCCCCAGCTCAGTCCCCAGGGGTGTTTGCTAGTTTGGGAAGCAGCTCACAGAGGAGGTGAACTGTCCCTGGAGATAGTCCCAGTACTGGTGGGACACAGGAGAAGGCTCTCCCATGGAGGACTGGGCAGTGTCTGCAGCCTGGTGTCTCAGCCCTGCTCCTGGCACGCCAGCCCTTGGGGACAGAGCTGGCACAGAGGCACGGTGGCATGGTGAGGGGGGATCCCAGGTGCTGGAGATGGTCAGGCCCGTGTCCTCCAGCACTGGCTGCACTGCAGCTCCAAATCATCCTGGCAAGAGAGGGACATCCCAGGACTGAGGGGTTCATACCCAGCCTGTCACCTCAGAGAAGTGCCAAGGGGCTGAGCTGGTAGCACTCAGGAAATCCCCAGCAGCAGGTCAGGATCAGCCCCTGGGGATCTGGCCCTGGGGAGCAGAGCTGTGCTGGCACTGTGGGGACCTGCAGAGCCAGACACAGGTCACTGCAGGGGGAAGGTGCCGTGATTCCCTAAAGGTGCCAAGTGCAGCCTGTCCCAGCATCTGGAGCAGGGAGTCCATCCCTCAGTGCTTCCACCCATCCCCCAGTGCTTCCCGTGGAGCACAGGGGATCCTCTGGCAGTGACACCCCCAGGAAGGATAAGAGGGACCCCAGCCCTGCAGGCTCTGAGCCCACGGGGAGTAGCTGGGGTGGGTGCAGAGGGGCAGTCACTGGGTGTGCCAGCACCCAGCCTGGGGCTGTGGGGACCCTCTGAGGACACCCAGGGTCCCCAGGCTGGGGCTGGGATGGCATCTCCCCTTCGCAGCTGGAGCCTGGCCTGCCAGGGCTGCTCCCTCCCCTCACAACTGGCAGGGTGCAGCTCGCCTGCGAGCGCTCGGAGATGAAAGCTGGAGCTTCAGGGGGGCTGGAGAGGAGCCAGCCCCCAGCAGCAGCCCCTGCTCCCCCCGAGCTGCTACCAGCGAGCTCGGCCCGGGATGCAGCACAGCTTCAAAGTCGCTTGGAGACTGAATGTTTCCATAACTTTCTCCCAAGAAAAAGAAAACAGCAGAATGAGGGAAGAGGGGAAATGTGGTGGTTTCGCACTGAGGCTCCTCCGGGAGCGGGTGCCCATGAGCACAGAGAGGGGCTGAGGAATGAGGATGTCCTGTGCTGGATTCTCCATCCCGGTCTTGGTCTCAAAACCTATGCAACAGAGAAATCCTCTGCATTTCTGGCTCGTGAAGGGAGCTGCAAGCAGTGGTGCAGATAGAAATGGTGCAGCTGATCCAAATGGGATCGGAAGCAGCTCTGGCAGTGAAACAGCATGGATATCCACACCTGTGGATGGAGCTGTAGGGGGAAAACGTCCCATTCCCATAAACAAGGAGACTCCACACCAGATCCTGAGCACCTCCATGGCTCACACCCTGACACAGCTGGGGCTGCACGAGTGGCTGCAAATTCTCTGGCCCCTGGATTGAGAAGCCATCCCTGGGGTGGGATGCAGGCTCACAGCCAGCCCAGCTCAGGAGACAGGCTGGGAGCCCAGGAAAATCCCCTTTCCAGGGTCCTGGCAGGCTCAGAGCACAGGCAGTACAGAGCTCCTTCAGCTCTGGGAAGCTGCTGACTCAGTCTCCCCTTCCCTGATATGCCAAGGGAATGAGTG
Source organism: Toxostoma redivivum (assembly GCA_013397375.1). Classification (NCBI taxonomy): domain Eukaryota; kingdom Metazoa; phylum Chordata; class Aves; order Passeriformes; family Mimidae; genus Toxostoma; species Toxostoma redivivum. The sequence goes on along the minus strand of VXBI01014726.1, from coordinate 24,320 downwards.
GAGAGGACAAATGGGAGCACATAGACCCCACAGGGCTGGGGACTGCTGTTCCTGAGGCTGGGCAAGGACAGATGGCCAGAGCCCAGTGTGGTCACAGTGTCACCACTGTTTGGGCTGTCACCAACACCTGTGCTTGGTGTGCTGCCAGGGGGAGGGACTGGAGATGCTGGGGGAATCTGGAGAGACCCCCCAGCAGTGCCTGCACCAGGGAACAACCCCGATCTGGGCTCTGGGGGAGCAGCTTCTGAAGGAGTGTCCAAGGCAGTGCAGATCCAGCCATGCCTGGCAGCAGAGCTGGTCAGGAAGAGCTCCTGAGAGAAAGGTTTGTCCTCCCAAAGCCACCTGGCACCGCCACCCAGTCACCCACTGCCTCCGGGCCATCCCATCTCCTGCCAGGCCTTGCTGACCTGCCTCCTGCCCACCTCCTGATCTGGGCAGGGAACAGCAGATAGACCACCATAGCCTCTGCAACCCTCCCAATTGTGTCCAGAGGCCTGTCTTTGGGATGGTGTCTGGGGGATGCATGAGGAGGGGGCAGTGACAGTGTCACCACAGTGGGACCCTCCTAGCAGGGACTCCAGTGCCCCAGAAGGGTGGTGGTGATGATAAAGGGCTGAGTTTGGCAGCCGTGGCTGTAGGCAGGTGACACCTGGACATTTCTGTCCCTACCCTGCAGGGATGCTGTGAGAAATCCTTGTCCCAGCTTCCTTGGGAGTTTCCATCAGGTAGCACTGGCACAGGGTGACAGAGGGGTAGAGGAGGTCAGCCTGGGTCCCCCATTGTCACCCCACCACCGGGGACCTTGCCTGGTTTTGGGGAGCTGAGTTTGGGGAGTATGATGGGGGCTGAGCATCCCCTCCTGGGTGGGGATAGTCCCTGGCTGTGCCACGGGGATCCCTGGCCGTGCCCAGAACAGGCTCCCAGAGGCAGCGGGGCTGGGAGGGAGAACTGGCGGTGTGCAGATGTTTGGAGTTTGTTTGGAAACAAGGCAGGAGTTGGAGTCGTGTTTATCCAGCCTGGGGGCGGGTGGTGTGGGCGCGGAATGTGCCGGGAAAAGGAGCTGCTCTGTCACCCCCTGGCCGGGGAAAGGAGTTGCTCCGGAGCCCCCTGACTGGGAGCCGGGCTGGGCCGTGCCAGGGGCTGAGCATACGTCCCCTTCTATCCAAGCACACTGGCAGAATCTCAGGAGGGGATACAGGAGGCGCAGACCTGGGCCCACTCTCTGGGGCTGTGTGATGAGTCCTGGCACAGCTCCTCTTCCTGCATGCTGCATCCCCAGGGATGTCCTGTCCTGTCACTGAGTGTCCCAACATCGCCTGTGAGTGCACAGCCCGACACCCCTGTCACACACGGGTGTGTCCTGACACCCTGGTGCGTCCCTGGGGGAGGCTGGGCACCTCTGCCAGGTGCCCAGGATACCCTCACCTCTGTCATTGGTGGGGCACAGTGAGGGGGCACAATGCCCCCCAGTTCGCCCTACATCTGCGATGCAGATGTGCAGCACAGTGTGCTCTACCATGGTGTGCCAGCCCTGCCACCTGCCTGTCCCCCGGGCACTGGCACTGCCCTGCCCAGCCCCTGGGCATTGCCCAGTCCGTGGTATTGCTGCCAGGGCTGTGCCACTGCATGTGCCCACCTCCAGGGGGGCCGCTGGGGAGGCCACTGCAGGTCCTCAGGTCCCAGCCACCCCCCCACAGGGTTTCCAGTGCCCGTGCCCCCTGAAGTCCATCCCCTGTGGCAGCGCGGGCAGCAGGGCTGGCTGCAGCTTCCCACAGGGACTATGGCCACGACAGCCCCCCCACACCCTCCCAGCAGCCCCCCTGCCTGGCTGTGTCCTGCAAACCCCACCACAGCCCCTCTCCCTCTACCAGAAGAGAAGCTTCCCTCTGCACTGCAGTCCTCTTGTGTCCCAGCCCACCCATGGCCCTGGTGGAGATGGGAGGCCAACCAGGGGTGGCAGCCTAGTGGCCTGCAGAAGACATGCCACTGCCAGCGTCCAAAACAGCCAAAAAAAACCTCGTTGTGGCCTCTGAGCATGAGCCGAAATGCCCTGGAAAGCACTGGCACCGGGGTGGTGACCCCAGTGTCACACGGACCGGCAGAGGGACACAGGGGGAGTTCCATGGGTCTCAGCAGTCTCCCCTCAGTCTGTCACCCCAGTCCCACTGGCCTGAACTGGCTCTTCCCATTGATACCTCAGCAGACAGGAGACATTCAAGGATCCTTGGGGCAGCCCCAGAGGATGCTCAGGCATGGCTGGGACCAGCAGAGACTGTGGGGATCAACTGGGACAGTGCCAGGTCCATGGTCGTGCCTGGACCCACCCCCCAGAGCCACGGGAGGTCCTGCTGACTCCTCCACCGAGGTGCCACACCTGAGTCCCTGCTGGGACTGCCGAACCCTGTCACCACTGTCACCCTGGGCAAACAGGGATGCACGGAAAGGCAGGGACCTGCCCTCGATCTCCACATCCCAACTCCTGGCAGGGAGCAGCAGGGGAACCAGGAGCAACCCCTCACCCCCTGCCTTGGACCTCTGGGGGGATTTTTACAAGGGACTCTTCTCTTGCAGGTGTTCCTGGTGCTATCCCAGGAGGGGGAGTCCCAGGAGGAGGCTTTTTTCCAGGTAAGGGGGCCCTGGCACCATTGGGAGGAGGCATCACCCTGTCTGCAAGGATGGGCAGGTGCCTGGGGGGGTCCTTGAATGCCTTTGAGACACCATGGAAGGCTGAGGACCTGCCAGCCATGATCAGGTGGCAATGGGGACACCCTGTCTGGCTGCTCAGCATGGACTCAGCATCAGCCCCGCGGTTTGGGGACACGACTGGGTGGCAGTGCCAGACTTACCCCAGGGGCCCCTAGGCCCGGGGCTGGCACCTACACCCTGTGCAGCCCTGGCCACAGGAGGTGCCTGTCCCTAGAGCTTCAGCCAAAATCCGGGGGATGGCCCATCCCCTGACACCTGTGGGACCCTCCTCACCTCCCCAGGGACCCCCGGGAGCAGCTGAGTGCTCCCAGGGCAGTGCTCAGACTGTGCCCTTGCTCACAGGTGCTGGAGTTGGAGGTTTGGGAGCAGGTGAGTGCTGGGAGCCCCTGCCAGGCTGGGCTGGGGAGAGGGGCAGGATGCCCAGGAGATCTCCCTTCTTTGGGCAGGGGGTCTGCCATGAGGCTGGCCCTGTCCTACGTGTCCCCTGCCCGGGGATGCTCAGAGGGAGGAGGGCTCTGACCCCTCTCCCTCTGCTCGCTCTCCCCTAGGACTCGGGGCTGCAGGAAAGCCTCCCAAACCAGGTAAGAAGCCTTTCCCTGGCTCTCACCAGCCCCAGGCACGCCAGTGGCTAGGACATTTCACAGCCACTGCTGCCCTCACGCTGCTCCCCCGTGGCCAAGGCACACCCAGCCCTGCCATGCCACACTAATCCTGCCACAGCCTCAAGGAGCCTCCCTCCCCCACCCCGCTTTGGCGCTGACCTCTGCTCCCAGCTCCCCAAAACCACCCTTTGGGGTACTTGCTGCCTGTAAAGCTGCGCCAGAACTGCGGGAGGAGATGCAAAGCCGGGAGCCAGTGTCCCGGTGGGGAGCTGGCAGCACCTCCACCTGCCTGCCATTGGGGCCAAGCAGCTTTTGCAGAGGCTCCTGCAGCCCACGCTGGGCTTTGCCTGGCCTAGGAATGCTGGAGAGAGGGGACATTACCAGGAGAGAGGGGAGATGCTGGCAGGAGGTTGTGCAGCTGGAGAAGGCACAGCTGGAGGGCACAGCTGGAGCCTGGGGCAGCAGGGACTGAACTTGCTGCATCTGGGGCCAAGGGAAATCATGGAATTGTAGAATGGCCTGAGTTGGAAGGGACCTTAAAGCTCGTCCAGTTCCACCCCCTATCATGAGCAGGGACACCTTCCACTGTCCCAGGCTGCTCCAAGCCCCGTCCAACCTGGCCTTGGGCACTGCCAGGGATGGGGCAGCCACAGCTGCTCTGCGCTGGGCACCCTGTGCCAGGGCCTCACCACCTCTAGAGCAGAGAATTCCTCCTAACACTGAGTCTAAATCTCTCCTCTTTTGGTTCAAACCACTCCCTCTTGTCCTGGCACTCTCTGCACAGTGCCTGTTGATCCCCATGCAGAAACGCTGCTTCATTTCACCAAATGCTGCCTGGGGTCCCTTCTGTGCCCATCCCAGAGGTCCCTGCTGTGCCCAGGGCAGGGGCACCCCATGCCCCTGGCCCCCCAAACCGTCCCGGCTGTGCAGTGGGAGCTGCAGCCCGAGGTGGGGGCCAGCAGCCTCCGTTCGCTCAGATTTCAGCTCGTGGAAAGAAAAACAAGGCCCTTTATTTCGGCATAATTAAAACCAAACGCGGGGCGGCTGCGAAGGCCCAGCCGGAGCGGTGTCCGCGCCTGGAGCCAGCGGCTCCGGAATTTGCGCCTGGAGGGAGCGAGGGCTGATGAGCCCCAGATGTTGGAAGGCAGCGCTGGCCGGAGACCCAGGGACTCATTCCTCAGCCATAAACATTTTGGTTCCGTCCCCTTGTGGCCTGGTAGGGTGGGGGGTGGGTGAGGCAGAAGGGACGGCATGGAGGACCCAAGTGCTGGCAAGGACATTTGTCACCCGTCCCTGTGCCTGTCCCTGGGCTGTTCTCCCATCCCCCACTCTGTCCCTCTGGGCCTGGCCGCTACCCACCTCACCCCACTTCTCTTTCTAGGGGTCGGAGGACTTGGGGGACTCGGCCCCCTTGGCCTGCAGCCAGGTGAGCACTGACCACTGTCCACCCCTGCTCTGAGGCGATGTCCCAGAGACCCACCCTGGGGACAGCACATCCCTTGTCCCCATCTCCACAGCTCTCCAGAGTGTGCTGGATGGGTCCCATCTGGGCTGGGTGCCCTTCCCAGACCTGAGGGACTGCAGCCCCCCAACAGGCAGCCCTGAGGTCCCCCAGCATAGTGACATCACCTCAGTGGGGTGACCCCAGAGGAGAGGAGGCACCTGGGGTCCCCACAGGGCCCCCAGCAGAGGGACAGTGCCTGCAGGTGGTCAGCCAGTGGCTCTAGGGGTGTCAGCACCCACTGCAGGGGTGCCAGGTGTTGTGTGTGCCGGGTGGGATGTAGATGGGAGCACGAATTTGGGAGATGCAGGACAGGGCAGCCAGTGCCTGCTAACGCCGCCTTGCCCAGCCTAACGCCAGCCCTGGCACTGCCACACAGCCCTCACAGCTTGCCACCCCCTGTGTCCACCACGAGGGCAGGACCCCCTCTTGGCAACTGATTTTTAGGGATGCTGATGCAGGTTGTTCTCCCCATAGGTGCTGGGGGTCTGTTCCCCGGAGCTGCCTTCCCCGGGGGGGTGTTCCCGGGAGCCGCCTCGGCCGCGGCACTCAAGGCTGCTGCAAAAGCTGGTGAGTGCTGGGGGCGTCTGGGCAAGGTGGCCTCGGGGCTCGGGCAGCCTCCAGGGACTCTGGGCCAGGACAGATTTCCCCTGGAGCCGGGGCTGCAGGCAGGAGCTGATGCTCTCACTGGGCTCCCCAGTGACTCGGAGGGACCTAGGCGCGCGGGAATTGGCCAAACCTGAGCCTCTAGGAGCAGAGACCACAGAGCTGCCTGGTCCCTTTGCCCAGTTTGGTGGACCCATCCCTGGGACTGCCTCAGGGTGTCCCCTTCACCCCCCAAGGGCCATCCTGAGCTTGTCCCTTCTCTGGCACCATTCCGGCCAGCCGCAGCCCAGCGCTGGCAGCTCCCCCTGGTACACTCCTCTTCCCAATGCCCCCAGGTGCTGGCATTGGAGGCGTGGGTGGAATTGGTGGTCCCGGTGGCCTCGGGGTCTCCACAGGTAGGAAATACTCCTCGCTCCCAGCAGAGCCAAGCCTGGGGCAGAGCTGTCCCCGGCGTGGGCAGGAGCGGGGGCTCAGGGGTCTGTGCTGCCCGCAGGTGCCGTGGTACCGGGCGCGGTGCAGCCCGGCCTTGGCGCGGCAGGGAAACCCCCTAAAATACCAGGTAGGTGACGGNCATCCGACCCCTCACCCCTGAATTTCTTTTTCCTGCAGGTGCTGGGATTCCTGGAGCTTTTCCTGGTGGCGTGCTCCCCGGTGCAGGTGAGCTGTGCTCCACCCCACCGTCAACACTCCAACCTCCGAGGGGATCCCCGCCCTGCCAGCAGCACCCCAATTCCGAGGGAGTCCCTACCCCACTGTCAGCACCCCAACCTCCCTAGGGTCCTTGCCCAGTGCCAGCACCCCCCATAGGGAGAGCACCCTGCCCTGCTGCCGCCTGCCTCCCGCTGCTCCCTGCAGCTTCCAAACCCCTTGGCTGAGGTCACAGTGACATTTCCACCGTGCCAAAGGCACGGGGGGACCCAGCACCTCCATCCCGTGCCAAGCTTGGCGGGAGCAGGCAGCATCAGCGCTGGGAGAGGAGCTGGCACAGCCACCCGGGCTGGCGGCGTGGGAAGGAGGGGGAGGAGGTGGCGGGAGAGAGGAATTCCTTAGTGCAAAGTAATTTGGAGGAGGAAAACTTGTGAAAACAAGATGTTTCAACACTGTCCGAAGTGTGTTGCTGGTCAGGAATGTCTTTTCCATCTCTGAAAATGCTTGAGTTATAATGAAAGACATTTGTAAGAGGGGAAAAAGAATCCCAAACGAAAAGGAAACTCAAAACCCAAAAATCCAACCCAAACGACCACAAGGCCTAAACACTGTCTGCTGCCCCTGGAGGGCTGGAGAGCCCCATCTGGCCCCAGGCCACTGAGCATCACCAGGGCAGAGAGCACTGCCCAGGCCTGGCTGGGGCTTTGCTGTCACCAGTGGGAGTCCTCTTGACTGCCGTGTTCCCTCCAGGCTCTGTTCCACAGGCAGCTCCAGGCCTGCAGCAAACCCCTCCTGGCAGCTGGAGGTGCAGGCAGCTGGCGCAGGGCGGTCCCAGCAAGCCCCTAAGGATGAGGGTGCCATGAGTGACAGGGATTTGGCAGCTGGGTGTGGGGATCTTGGGTACCAGTAACATCCCGAGGCCCCAGCTCACCCCTCTGGTCTCTGCTCCAGGTGTTCGCTTCCCTGGTGTGGGGGTGCTGCCTGGAGTCCCCACTGGAGCTGGAGTCAAGCCTAAAGCCCCAGGTAGGTCCCCTCAATCCCCTTGGAACACTGGGGTGGCTCCAGCTCAGCACTTAAGCCCATCGTTTGAGATCACAGCCCTACAGGGCACTTAGCAGGGAAGCCAATTCACTTAGGTTAGTTTGGGCCTCCAGGAGCAGCCCAGGGCTCACACAGCTGTCTTTGTGCTTCCTTTTAGGAGCTGGAGCCTTTGGAGGAATCCCTGGTGAGTGTCCCATCTCTCTTGCCTATCCTTCTCTTCCTTCCCAAGCCTGTTCCTCACAGTCATGGTATCCCCACACCAGAAGATGCCTCAGGGCTTCCCAAGCCACCCACTATCCTCTGCCAGGGTGCCCTGGGGCACTTCCCTCTGTCCAGGACTGGTGGCAGCCGTGGTGCGGGCTCCAGGTGAGAGTCTGCTGTTGGTTTGCAGGACTGGGAGGTTTTGGAGGTCAGCAGCCTGGTGTCCCTCTGGGGTATCCCATCAAAGCTCCTAAGCTCCCAGGTAAGCTCCACAGCCAGCAGAGCAGCATCACTGCAGGTGAAGGATCCCCAGCTGTGTTAGGAGGAGGACCCGCTGTTCCCTGGGGCTGAGGCACAGTGCCCACAGGTCCCCTGGACCTGGCAGTGCCTGTGTTGGCCCTGGGATAGCAGGACAGAGCCAGGGGCTCTGCTGTGCTCTGCCTGTGGCAGCCCTGTGGGCAGCTGCTGGGGTGATGCCCGTGGTCTTGCCCCTGGCTCATGTGGACAATGCTGTGCCTCTCTCCAGTTGTTGTAAGGTAGGAAGGGTCACGTTCTGGGGACACGCTCTGGGCTAGGCCACCCTGGGATGTCCCTGCCAGCTCCTGCTGGCATAAGGCTCAGCCCTTGCAGGGACAGTCTGGTTTCTGTGGCTCCTGGGGTTGACCTGGGCATTCACCTGGGCCAGTTGTCCTGGCTCAAGGAGCTGTAGCTGAGGCCACCTGAGGGATCCAGGCAGGTCTCCCTCCCCACTGCCCACCTGGACAGGGTCAGCTCCAGCCCAGGTCAGCCTGGGGGTGCTCAGAACCCCTTTCCCAGCCCAGGCTGCTCTGGACACATTCCCCTCCCAGCCCTGTGCCAGGTCCCAGCTCTGCCTGTCCCCAGGCAGCTGTGCCCACAGAGGGACAGTGGCAGGTTCTGTGCCCTCCAGGAGCCATGACTGCTCCCCAATGCATCCCGAGGAAGAGGGCAGCCCCATCTGGCAGGGCCCCCATCCCTGGGGTGCTGGAGAGTACATTTGGGATCTGCAGGCATTTCCCCACTCACCCAAACAAGTCACTGGAGGCAGGAGAGCCTTGGTGAGAGGAGCCCCCCTGGGGCAGCACATCCTAGCCCAGCACATCCCAGTTCAGCTCCAGTGCCAGCAGGGCCAGTGGCCACAAGCAGCAGCAGGGATCCCTGGTCTGCTCTGGTTTCCTGCAGTGCAGCAGAGTTACCACCCTTCAGGAGACTCGCTGCCAGCAAACCCTGTCTGGATCCCAGCCCCAGGATAGGGACCAGGACAGCAGGGGTGTCCCCAGACCTTCCTGGATGCTGGGGAATGCCAGTTTGTCACCTCTGAGGGCTTGGGACTGGCAGTGCAAGGACAGATTGTGCTGCTGGCTGTGGAGGCTCTTGTCTTGATGCTGCAGGTGGATCTGGGACTGCCACAGGTGGGGTGTCCCCTGCACTGTCCCCACTGCAGTATGTGCAGGTTGAGAGGGGATGAGGGGGCAGTGGGACAAATATTTTAAGTGGAAAATCATCTCTTTAGATGACTTGCTCCTGTGCTGTCCCCACTCAGGAGGTGGCCCTGGCCCCAGTGTTCACCTTGCTGGAGGCTCAGTTGGCGGCTGTGGCTGAGGTCAGGGTCCCATTGATGCTGTAGGGATGGGGACCACTCCCCAGTGTTCAGCTGTGCTTGGGTAGCTTGGGTCTGTGCAGAGCCCTTCCAGTGTGTGCATTGGCCTGAGCCCCCCGGCGGTGTGGGTGACATTCTCATGGGCACAGCCCCACGGCAGCGCCTGCCTTCCCATCCAGCTGGGGTGGTGGGGAGCTGCACTTGGACCCACCAAAACCCTTGGAGACCCAAGGTTTGGACTTCTGGCCCTTGGAGTCACCTCCATGTGTGTCACCTCTTTCCCAGCTTTAGGGTGAGCAAGGTGCTGATAAGGTGCCCCTGGCTGGGCAAGGGTGGTCCTCAAGGTGGGGGACACCTGGCCCAGCTCACTGTGACCCTCTGCCTGCCAGCACCACCGTGCTTCTGTGGGACACCATGGGATAGCCTGCAGGATGGAGGGAAATCTTGTTCCCACATGTTGGCTGCTGGGAGGGGATGGTGTCTAGTGTTTGAGGAGATGCTGTGTCATGAGTAATTCCATCCTGGCTGCAGGCAGCCACATCCCTGCCCATGGCCCCTTTGCTGGAGGCACCCCCCACCCTGTGTGCAGCTCGAGGTGTCCCCCCAGGAATGTAGCAGACCATGGTGTCGGGATGCTGCCAGCAGTGATGGGAGCTGTGAGCTGCTGGCTGCCAAGCCCATGGTCCCCACTGAGTCAGGGGCATCCCCACACCATTCTGAGTGCTGGGATCCGGCTCTTTCGCAAGGAGACATTTTCCTGGCCACGATGTTCCAGTTCATAATCGCTCCCCATCCCTTCAGACCGACCTCCTAACGAGGTCACGTTTCAGCCAAGGCTCCCAAGCCCTGATTCCAATTAAAACCTTTCCTTCGGAGCTGGCCAGGGTGCAGCCAGCTGGGTACAGCTCTTGCCATGGGGCTCCCACGGGACCCCTTGCTGGAGCGGGGTCATGGGAGGCTCCTGCAGAACCAGCTTCAGGCGCCACAGCCCTCGGCCAGGGCTCAGAGGGGGTGGCTCTTTCAGTCACTGCTTTCAAGGTGAGAGAGAACAGCGTCTCCTGGCCCAGCTCCACCACGGGGGTTTGTATCCCGGAGGATTCACTGTCACAATGGACAGAGCCCCTGGGCTGGTGCTGCACGGCCCTGGCAGAGCGGGGCCATGCCGTGGGGCAGAGGGGACAGGGCCAGCAGCAGCCAGGTGTTAACCCCCCCTTCTCTCCTCTCCTCTTGTCCCCAGGTGGCTATGGACTGCCCTACACCAATGGTAAGCTGTCCCGTGGTGAGTACTTGTGTCTTCAGTCCTTGTAGTTCCACTGGCTGCCACCATGACCTCGTGGCCACTGACCCTCGGGGTGAGGGATATCCCACTCCCAGGGCAAGATGGTCCCTTGGAGACCTTGTGCCTTGCCCACGGTGGCTGTGAACCAGCCTGGGAACTCAACTTTCCTGGCATCCCTGGGAGCTGTTAATCCATAGGATACGTCCTGAGCCACTCCAGCTCCAGACATGGATGTTTGAACTGGGATCTCAAGTGGGGAGGAGCTGGCTTTGGCATCCCCGCTGCATCCTCTGGCGCCAGGGGGAGGAGATTCAAGGGAGCTGCTCCGTCTGTCTCGTGGTCCTTCCCCTGACCTGGCTCTGCCGCTGTGTTGTGATTGCAGGCCTCCGGCCCGGTGGGATAGGAGCCGGCCTCCTGGCAGGAAAGGCAGGATACCCCACCGGGACAGGTACACTCCGCCTCCGCCGCCCCAGGGTGGGGATTTGGCATGGACATGGCAGGGGACCACGCACTCTGTCACCTTGCTGGCCCTGGACCAGCAAGGCACTGTCTGGGGACTGTAGGGACAGCCCGGAGGGGAGCAGCACCTCCCGCAGGAGAGGGGGACAGTTGCTGGCAGGAGTGCCCGGTCCCCAGCGTGCCTGTGGGGTGGGGGAGCTGAGGGGGGAATGGTCTCAGGAGCTCAGTGGCTCAGTGCCCGTGTCCTCCGCAGGGGTCGGAGCACAGGCGGCAGCAGCGAAGGCAGCAGCGAAACTCGGTGAGTCGCCTTCTGTGGCACAAATACCACCCATCCCCCCAGCAGGGAGCTGCTCCCTCCCTCCCTCCCTCCCTGCCAGCCCCGGGAGTGCCGGTTTGTCCCCGTGTCCCCGCACCACCGGCTGACCGCGCTGTCCCCTGCGGCAGGAGCCGGTGTCTTGCCCGGAGTTGGCGGCATCCCGGGAGTCGCACCCGGTGTCGGTGTCGGCGTGGGCGGTGTCCCAGGAGTTGGAGGTGAGGCGATGAGAGGGCTCTGCCCTGGGCTCGAGGAGGGTCTCCTTCCCTTATCCCACATCCCTGACTCTCTCCCGCTATCCTGGCAGTCGGAGGACCGGCAGCGGCGGCAGCAGCGGCGAAGGCAGCGGCAAAGGCAGGAGCTTTTGGTGAGTTCCTGCTGCCTCGGACAGATCTCGGCACAGGGAAGAGCCGTGCATAGATGCCAGGGGCTGTGTGGCTCCATAGCTGCCCCGGAAGACCCTATCCCATCCTCTGGGTACTCTTCCTGCCCCCTGTCCCAGCTCCAGCAGCTTTTCCAGCAGTGATGAAGGGCTGACAGGCCCCTAGGGATGCAGCAGCCTGGCATAGGGCAGAGCATGCTCATGACACGTGGTCTGTCCATGAGATATGGGTTTGCTTCGCAAGGTGCCAGCGGGGTGGCCAGGGACGTGGTGTCTGTGCTGAGCTGCCCTTCGCTAGTGAGGGATGCTCCTGGAGATGCAGATCTCCACTGCTCCCCGCCTTGGCTGTTCTGTGGGAGAAAAGTGAGGAGCAAACCACACATTGGACATTCAGGGAAAACGTGCCAGCCCTGGGACAGCTGGGATGTACAGCCACAACCTTGGGGGACCTTGGGAGTCCCCAGCATCCTGGGTGGCAAGGTCCCTTGTAGGTGTAGGGAGCTGGGAATCAAATACCCAGGTGCACCCAGGTTCCCTGAGGAGCTGCTTTAGGATGAGTGAGGAGCCCACCACAAAGCAGGTGCCCAAGAGACTCCTGTGACCCTGGAACAGACCATGTCCCCACCAGTGGCAGAGTGGAGTGTTTGCAGGGGGTCTGACTACTCTGCTTCCCTCCATGTCCAGGGGCAGTGCCTGGAGTCGGAGGAGTCCCTGGCTTGGTCCCTGGCGTCGGAGGTGTCCCAGGGGCGGTGCCTGGTGTCGGAGTCCCCGGGGTGGCAGGGGACGGTTCCAGGAACCCTGTCCCCACGGCCTAGCTCTGCGGGGCCGTGGTGGCTGAGGGTCCCTGTCTCCCTTGTCCCCAGGGGTGCCGTCGGCAGCAGCAGCAGCAAAGGCAGCTAAGTACGGTACGTGCTGTGCGGGGCCCCAGCCCCGGGAGCCCTGCCCGCCCTGACACACGGGGGGTGCCCAGGCACGGGGCATCCTCTGGGATCCCTCCTGATGGGGAATGGGGAACGCTCAGCCCATCCAGGCTGCTCCCACCTTGGCCTGGCTCCATCCCCAGGACAGGACCTTCTCCCTCTCCAGGCTTTCTCCAGTCTGCTCTGTGGAAGTGAACAATGAGCCCCAACGGATGGCTTTAGATTTAACTGAATTCCAGGATTTTGTACCAAATTCATTTTCTTGCAGCTGATGAGTTGCAGGATCCGGTGCCCAAGGACCCAGTGCTGCTGCCATTAGGGCAGGGATTCCTGGCAGGGGAGTTCTTGCCCAGGTCACCATCCTCCAAAAATTTGCTGGAGTTCAGAAGCACATCTAACTGGGTCTAGCAACCCCTGTCCTGCCCTGCTGGGGTCTCTCCTGGATGACGCCGTGGATGCTCTGCTCTCCAGGGCAGGATGGCGAGACAGAGCCATGGCAGGTGCCAGCTTTGAGCTCTTGCTGCAGCCAGCTCTGACTTGTCCCCTCTTGTTCCTGGCAGGCGCCGGCGTTCCCGGTGTCGGTGTGGGCGGCGTCCCCGGCCTCGTGCCCGGAGTCGGAGGAGTCCCTGGCTTGGTCCCTGGCGTCGGAGGTGTCCCAGGGGCGGTGCCTGGTGTCGGAGTCCCCGGGGTGGCAGGTGACTGTTCCAGGAACCCTGTCCCCACGGCCTAGCTCTGCGGGGCCGTGGTGGCTGAGGGTCCCTGTCTCCCTTGTCCCCAGGGGTGCCGTCGGCAGCAGCAGCAGCAAAGGCAGCTAAGTACGGTACGTGCTGTGCGGGGCCCCAGCCCCGGGAGCCCTGCCCGCCCTGACACACGGGGGGTGCCCAGGCACGGGGCATCCCCTGGGATCCCTCCTGATGGGGAATGGGGAACGCTCAGCCCATCCAGGCTGCTCCCACCTTGGCCTGGCTCCATCCCCAGGACAGGACCTTCTCCCTCTCCAGGCTTTCTCCAGTCTGCTCTGTGGAAGTGAACAATGAGCCCCAACGGATGGCTTTAGATTTAACTGAATTCTTGGCTTTAGTGCAGAATCTGTTTTCCAGCAGCAGATGTGACACAGGATCTGGTAGCCAAGGGCTTAGTGCTGCTCTCATTAGGGCAGGGATTTCTGGTAGAAGGGGTCCCTGCCCTGGGTCACCACCCTACAAACTGTGTTGGAAGAGGTGGAATGGTGGAATCCATCAGGTATAAGCACCCCTAAAGAGCTGCAGTGAGGCCAAGATTCATGGTCCAGGAGCAGAGTAGTCCAGAGCATGGGGCCAGGGGAGAGGCAGAACGGGCCCTGAGGTTTCACACAGCAATGGTGTCGATGTTCTTCTCCAAAAAAAGGGAGCCAGCCTTTACCTCACCAGGTCTCAGGACCTTTTCCATCATTGTTACTGTGGAGCTCTGGGAATCTCCATGAGGAGCCTTGGAAATCTCCACGAGGAGCCATGGCCAAAGGCAACTCTCCTTTGAGGGTTAAACTACGGATTACCATCTCTTCTACACGGTGTGGAAAAAAATCCCTCCACAGGCCCAGAGAAGGATGGGATTGAGGAATTCAGGAAGGAACTCAGCAGTGGTGTTCTGGGGTGAGGCGCCTCTGCCTAGCAGGGTCCCATGAGGACAAAGCCCTCTGACACTCAGCCCTTGCAGAAGTGGCCTGATGCCTGTGTGTGTGGCACTAACGTGTGCTAGCAGGTCCAGGCTGTCAATGCCCTGGGCAGCTCCCCAGTCTGACCAGTGCCCAGGCTCCCAGCCCTCCCAGACACCAGCTGGGGACACTCAGCCACTTCTCCTACGTGGCCTGTCTGGCTGCAAGGCTTGATGTCCCGATGACAGGAGCACTTTGGGCTCCTGTGACGATGAGGGTCGTTGTGGTCCCTGTGCTGTGACTTCCTGGCAGTCACTGGCAGAGTCATGGGGCTGATCCCTGTCCTGCCCCGCTGGGGTCTCTCCTGGATGACGCCGTGGATGCTCTGCTCTCCAGGGCAGGATGGCGAGACAGAGCCATGGCAGGTGCCAGCTTTGAGCTCTTGCTGCAGCCAGCTCTGACTTGTCCCCTCTTGTTCCTGGCAGGCGCCGGCGTTCCCGGTGTCGGTGTGGGCGGCGTCCCCGGCCTCGTGCCCGGAGTCGGAGGAGTCCCTGGCTTGGTCCCTGGCGTCGGAGGTGTCCCAGGGGCGGTGCCTGGTGTCGGAGTCCCCGGGGTGGCAGGTGACTGTTCCAGGAACCCTGTCCCCACGGCCTAGCTCTGCGGGGCCGTGGTGGCTGAGGGTCCCTGTCTCCCTTGTCCCCAGGGGTGCCGTCGGCAGCAGCAGCAGCAAAGGCAGCTAAGTACGGTACGTGCTGTGCGGGGCCCCAGCCCCGGGAGCCCTGCCCGCCCTGACACACGGGGGGTGCCCAGGCACGGGGCATCCCCTGGGATCCCTCCTGATGGGGAATGGGGAACGCTCAGCCCATCCAGGCTGCTCCCACCTTGGCCTGGCTCCATCCCCAGGACAGGACCTTCTCCCTCTCCAGGCTTTCTCCAGTCTGCTCTGTGGAAGTGAACAATGAGCCCCAACGGATGGCTTTAGATTTAACTGAATTCTTGGCTTTAGTGCAGAATCTGTTTTCCAGCAGCAGATGTGACACAAGATCTGCTAGCCAAGGACCCAGTGCTGCTGTCATTAGGGCAGGGATTTCTGGCAGACGGGTCCCTCCCCAGGGTCAGTGTTCTCCTAAATGTGTTGGAAGTGGTGGGATGGTGGGATCCAGCAGGTATAACCATTCCCATGGAGTTCCATTGGAGGTGAGGGACATGGCCAAATATCAGGGACACCTTGACTTTGGGTCCAGGAGTCAGAACGGGCCCTGAAGTTTCCCATGCAGGACTGGCTTCCATGTGCTTCTCCGAAAGGCAGAGCCAGCAGTTGGTACCTGGCCAGGTCCCAAGGACCTGCTCTTCCATCGTAACTGCAGAGGCATGGGAATCCCCAGGAAGAGACATGGTCAGTGGCAACTCTCCTTTGAGGGTTAAACTACGGATTACCATCTCTTCTACACGGTGTGGAAAAAAATCCCTCCACAGGCCCAGAGAAGGATGGGATTGAGGAATTCAGGAAGGAACTCAGCAGTGGTGTTCTGGGGTGAGGCGCCTCTGCCTAGCAGGGTCCCATGAGGACAAAGCCCTCTGACACTCAGCCCTTGCAGAAGTGGCCTGATGCCTGTGTGTGTGGCACTAACGTGTGCTAGCAGGTCCAGGCTGTCAATGCCCTGGGCAGCTCCCCAGTCTGACCAGTGCCCAGGCTCCCAGCCCTCCCAGACACCAGCTGGGGACACTCAGCCACTTCTCCTACGTGGCCTGTCTGGCTGCAAGGCTTGATGTCCCGATGACAGGAGCACTTTGGGCTCCTGTGACGATGAGGGTCGTTGTGGTCCCTGTGCTGTGACTTCCTGGCAGTCACTGGCAGAGTCATGGGGCTGATCCCTGTCCTGCCCCGCTGGGGTCTCTCCTGGATGACGCCGTGGATGCTCTGCTCTCCAGGGCAGGATGGCGAGACAGAGCCATGGCAGGTGCCAGCTTTGAGCTCTTGCTGCAGCCAGCTCTGACTTGTCCCCTCTTGTTCCTGGCAGGCGCCGGCGTTCCCGGTGTCGGTGTGGGCGGCGTCCCCGGCCTCGTGCCCGGAGTCGGAGGAGTCCCTGGCTTGGTCCCTGGCGTCGGAGGTGTCCCAGGGGCGGTGCCTGGTGTCGGAGTCCCCGGGGTGGCAGGTGACTGTTCCAGGAACCCTGTCCCCACGGCCTAGCTCTGCGGGGCCGTGGTGGCTGAGGGTCCCTGTCTCCCTTGTCCCCAGGGGTGCCGTCGGCAGCAGCAGCAGCAAAGGCAGCTAAGTACGGTACGTGCTGTGCGGGGCCCCAGCCCCGGGAGCCCTGCCCGCCCTGACACACGGGGGGTGCCCAGGCACGGGGCATCCCCTGGGATCCCTCCTGATGGGGAATGGGGAACGCTCAGCCCATCCAGGCTGCTCCCACCTTGGCCTGGCTCCATCCCCAGGACAGGACCTTCTCCCTCTCCAGGCTTTCTCCAGTCTGCTCTGTGGAAGTGAACAATGAGCCCCAACGGATGGCTTTAGATTTAACTGAATTCCAGGATTTTGTACCAAATTCATTTTCTTGCAGCTGATGAGTTGCAGGATCCGGTGCCCAAGGACCCAGTGCTGCTGCCATTAGGGCAGGGATTCCTGGCAGGGGAGTTCTTGCCCAGGTCACCATCCTCCAAAAATTTGCTGGAGTTCAGAAGCACATCTAACTGGGTCTAGCAACCCCTGTCCTGCCCTGCTGGGGTCTCTCCTGGATGACGCCGTGGATGCTCTGCTCTCCAGGGCAGGATGGCGAGACAGAGCCATGGCAGGTGCCAGCTTTGAGCTCTTGCTGTAGCCAGCTCTGACTTGTCCCCTCTTGTTCCCGGCAGGCGCCGGCGTTCCCGGTGTCGGTGTGGGCGGCGTCCCCGGCCTCGTGCCCGGAGTCGGAGGAGTCCCTGGCTTGGTCCCTGGCGTCGGAGGTGTCCCAGGGGCGGTGCCTGGTGTCGGAGTCCCCGGGGTGGCAGGTGACTGTTCCAGGAGCCCTGTCCCCACGGCCCAGCTCTGCGGGGCCATGGTGGCTGAGGGTCCCTGTCTCCCTTGTCCCCAGGGGTGCCGTCAGCAGCAGCAGCAGCAAAGGCAGCTAAGTACGGTACGTGCTGTGCGGAGCCCAGGTTCCTGACTCTGTAAAACCTGATGGGATCCTGGAATGCATGGGTCTAGCACGACACAGAACTAATCCCTCTCCTGCTCTGCTTGCGTCTCTCCTGCAAGTGGCTGTGGTTGCTCCGCTCTCAGGGCTACAATGATGACACAGAGGCAGAAGAGTCCCAAGCTTTTACATGTTGCTCCATCAGGATCTGACTTCTCCCATCTCAATCCCTGAAGGAGCTGGTGTTCCTGGTATCGCTGGCATTCCTGGTGTCCCTGGCGTTCCTGGGGTTCCTGGAGTTCCCGGTGTCCCTGGTGTCCCAGGCGTTCCCGGCGTGCCTGGGGTTCCTGGAGCTGTGCCTGGTGTTGGAGGTGAGCAGATGGGCTGTCACCAGCTGCTGGGGGGATGCTCACTGCTCATCTTGGCAATGCCTTGACTGTGTCCCTTGTGTCCCTGCAGTGGGTGGCCCGGCAGCAGCGGCCGCAGCCAAGGCTGCAGCAAAAGCAGCAGCGATCGGTGAGTCCCCATTGTCACCACCGTCACCACCGGCTGTCCCAGGGAGGGAGGAGGTGTGTTGGCACACAGGAGAGGTGGGGACACCCCGGTGCTGTGCAGGTCAGTGGGATTCCTGCTGTGGAGCCTGCCCCCTTGGACACATCCCTGAATCTCTCTGCAGGAGCAGGACGTGTGCCCGGTGTTGGTGTGCCCGGTGTTGGCGTGCCTGGCGTTGGCATTCCCGGAGTGGGTGTGCCTGGTGTTGGTGTGCCTGGTGTTGGTGTGCCTGGTCTGGTGCCCGGGGTCGGCATTCCAGGTGAGATGGTGCCCAAGGGATGCTCGGATGTCCCCTGCAGTGCTCACTGAACGCACTACTGACCCTCTCACTCCCTGTCCCTCAGGAGGTCCGGCAGCCGCTGCCAAAGCAGCCGCCAAAGCAGCCAAGTACGGTAAGCTGAGATCTCTCTGGGTTATCCTGCACGTCCTGTCTCCTGCTCATCCCCACTCCATCCCTGTTGGGGCTGAGGCACAGCAGTGCCTGGGGTCCCTGGGGGTCGGGGTGAGGGATGAGCTCCCTGAAGGGCTGAATGTGGGATGAAGTTCTGGCTGTGTCAGGGCTGCTCCCCAGAGAGGTGAGCCCCATGGAGCACCCGAGTTCACCATCCAAACACCTTCTCATACATTGGTCCATCCACACCCCGTTCTGCCCACCCAGCCACACCATCACCACCTCAGCGTCCATCTGCCCCTTTTCTGTCCATCCATCTGTACCTCCTCCGTTCATCTATTCAGTCACTCCACATCCATCCATCCATCCATCCATCCATCCATCCATCCATCCATCCATCCATCCATCCCTTCAACCATTAATGCATCTCATCATCCCTCCATTCATCCATCCCACCATCCATTCGACCACTCCCCATTCACACACATCCATCTCACCACCCCTCCATCCATCTGTCCACCTCACCATCCCACCATCTCAGCATTCATTCATTCATTCATTCATTCATTCATTCATTCATTCATCTCACCATCCATCCAACCATTCATCCATCCTACCATCATTTCAACCACTCCTCATCCAGCCACATATCCATCTCATCATCCATCCATCCATCCACCCATCCCCAGCCTGCCATGTCTTCTCATCCAACTCCTTCTATCGTGTTTCCTCCTGAGCTGAAGCTCCGGTCCTTCTCTTTCTCCTTGCAGGAGCAGGTGGCCTGGCTCCCGGCGTGGGTGGCCTGGCTCCCGGTGTGGGTGGCCTGGCCCCTGGTGTGGGTGGCCTGGTTCCTGGAGTAGGTGGCCTGGTTCCTGGTGTTGGAGGTGTCCCAGGTGAGGAGGAGGAAGGTGAGGGTGGGGGCAGCCTGGCCTGGCTGGTGTGGGGGCAGTTCTGGGGGCAGGACAGGCTTGAGGAGAATCTCAGCAGTGTCCCCTGGCGGGTGCAGACAAGGCCTGAGGAATGGGCTCTGCCCAGGTTTGCTGTGAGGCCTCCCCAGGGTCACTGACTCCCCCCCTTGGTGTCTCTGCCCAGGTGTTGGAGGTCCAGCAGCAGCAGCCAAGGCAGCAGCTAAGGCAGCCAAATTTGGTGAGTCAGCCTGGGGAGCCCCTCAGCCTCCCTGCCAGCCCTGGAGTGGCACTGACTGGTGCAGGGCATGCTGGCATAGGCACCCAAGCCTGGCACATCATCCCACAGGAGCACGGGGATTACACCTGCTGCTTCACCGCTCTCTCCACAGGTGCCGGGGTTGGAGGGGTGCCAGGTGTGCTGCCCGGCGTGGGTGGAGTGCCTGGTGTTGGTGGCGTGCCCGGCTTGGTGCCAGGGGTGGGAGTACCTGGAACTGGCATCCTTCCCGGGGCAGGTACATGCTTTGTCCCACCCTGCTTGGGGACAATTGTGGCTGGGAATGCTAAAAGCCACAGAGCCACATGAAGGGGTGGCAGGGAGGGATGCAGGTGGTGGCACATGAGTGTGATGTGGGGGTGACTGTCCTGTCCTAACCATGGTGTCCTCACTCACTTTGCAGGCATCCCTCAAGTAGGGGTGCAGCCTGGTGCTAAACCTCCCAAATTCGGTACGTACCCCTGCCCCTCTGGCCCCCTGCCCCCCTGCCCCAGGGCCACCTCAGACTGTCCCTGAGCCATCGGGGTGCTGACCTCTCTTCCTGTCCCCTGTGTGCCCATTGTACCCCGATGGCCCAAGCATGGTGTCACCCATAGGTGCAAAGTGCCACCTGTACCCCCTGCCCTAGACTCACTGGGGACAGTTTTCTCCTTCATGTGTCACGCAGGGGCTGAAGCCCCTCTGGGTGCTGTGAGATGGGTGCTGGGGACTCCCAGAACAGGTGCCAGAGCCACCCCAGCAGGTTGGGCAGTGGCCGGGGGTGCTCTGAGCTGGGGGTGCCAGGCTGAGGGGGGGACAGGTGTTAATGGTGTCTCTCTGGCAGGTGTTCCTGGAGTTGGAGTCCCAGGGGTTGGTGGCCTCCCGGGTAAGTGTTGGCAGGAGCTGAGCCCAGTCAGTGGGGGTGTGCAGGCAGAGGGATGCTTCCCCAGAGGGGTGGAGCTGGAGGGACACGCCCTCTGTAGCGGAGCTGCCCGAGGAAGGATGGGCACCCTTGGGACTGGGTGAGGAGTGGGTCAGACACTGCCCCACTGTCTCTCCCTGCTGGTGCTCACACAGGCTACCCCTTGTAGGTGGCCTCGGTGTCGGTGGGCTCGGAGTTGGTGGCCTCGGTGAGTGATGCTGGTCCCGGTGTGGGGCTCCCCAGGGCTGGGCTGCAGGGAGCAGCAGGAGCAGCGACGTGCTGGCAGAGCAATGAAAAGGAAAGGGAGTCTGTGGGTCACTTCTGTCCCCTCCCGGTCTCACAGTACAATCCCACCCCACACTGTCACCGTGCCTTGTGCCCCGTCCTGTTTGCCACCTGCCCTGTTCTCAGGGGGTGATCCGAAGGGATTGCCGTTGTTGGGCAGGGACTGAGGGCATAGCACCAGCCTTGCCCATGCCATGTGGAGATGCAGATCCCTCCTGGGACCCTCTGGGCCCCTCCTGAAGGGTCTGGCTGTGGCCCTGGGGCAGTGAGTCCGGGCAGGGCCTGCACTGGTGCCCCCTCTGACATAGGACTCTTGTATCCAGGAGCTGCTGGGAAACCTCCCAAGCCAGGTAAGGGACAGCCAGAGGGGCCGGAGGAGTGAGTCCAGTCCCTGTCCCCATCCACATTCCATGGCTGTGCTCACGCTCCCCACCCTCACTGGGGCTCACCCACCTGCAGGTTTTGGTGCTGGGGGGCTGCAGCCAGGTGAGTGCTGCAGTTTGAGGCTGGCACGGGAGCGTGTCCCTTACCCTGCCACACTCGTCCCCGCTTGCTGTCCCCACGCTGCTGCCATTCCCTGCTGGGCATGCGGCCTGGGAGAGCACGGGAAAGCCAGAGGGTGGGGACGGCGGCTTTTGCATCAGCTCCTGTCCCTGGAGCAAGCCAGGCTGTCTCCAGTACACGTTAGGGTGGCACTGCTGTCACTGGCTGTCACTGGCTGATGCTTTTTCCCCAGGGGTTGGAGGTCCCGGCTTCGGCGTATCACCGATATTTCCAGGTACCAGCCCCAGCTCGGCACCTCAGCGCCCAGCAGGGCCGTGTGTCGGTGCCTGGCCGGCTCACGGGGACACGGCCACGGGCCGAAGGGGGACCCTGGGGGCTGGGCTCAGCCGGGGGCTTGGCCTGGGGGGTGCGGGGCAGAGAAATGGGGGTGCTCCGTGCGTGCTGAGGGCTTCGCTCTCCTTTCAGGTGGGGTCGGCGGCCTGGGATTTGGTGGTGAGTATCCATCCCCCTGCGGGACGCTGTGGGGTGGGGGGTGCGTATCCCCGCGTGGGTCCCGCTCACGCCGCTCTGCCTTCCCGCTGCAGGGAAGCCCCCCAAGCCCTACGGAGGAGCCCTGGGTGCCCTGGGCTTTAGAGGTGAGCACGGTGCCCCGCTCCCCGGGGCTGGCCCTGCCCCCCGCCCCTGTGGCACCCCTAGCGGGATGCGGGCGCAGGGAGGGCTGACCCCGCATCCCCCCGCAGGCGGCGCGGGCTGCGCGGCAGGGAAGTACTGCGGGAGGAAGCGGAAGTAACGCTCCGTCACCCATCACCTCATGAACTTTGGTGCTACTGCATGGTCCAGAATGTAAATCCGAAGCAAAGCTGAGACAACCCCTCCTCAAGCTCCCGGAGGGACCCCGCGTTCCCCGGGATCCGGTCCCCCCGCCCCTCGGTCCCGGCAGGGAGCGCGGAATAAACTGCGGGGAGCAGCCGTCCCCCTTGGTGCTATCGCTCTCTGCGGGATTTGGGGGGGGCTGGGCTGTCCTCTCAGCCCCAGAGCCGACCCCCAGGGGGGACACAGGATCAGGGGCACCCCACATTGGAGGA
>VXBI01014713.1:778153-815086 GCA_013397375.1 Toxostoma redivivum | reverse complement strand
GCGGGCCGGCGGAACCATGTTGCGGGCGGCGGCGGCACAGCGGCTGCGGCGGGCGGTGAGTCCGGGGCGGGCGCGGCGAGCCCCCAGGCACCGACCGGGGCCTTCCCGCCGCCCCGGCCGTGCGGGCCCTGCCCAGTGGGGCGAAGGGGGCGCGGGGCGGGGCGCGGGGCAGAGCTCCTCCCGCCCGGCAGCGGTGGTCGAGGGGTGTATGAGAGGCGAACGCCCCGCGTCGCCGGGGTCGGACTTCTCCGCTGACTCCTCTCCCACTCTGCTCGTTAAAAATAAAGTTTCCGAGTGGACACAGCGTGTTCCAGAAGCCCTTTCCAGCGGTCACGGTGGGCAGGAGTTGAGAACTATTGTCCCGTTTGGAAAGCTAACGTAGGCATCAGGGAAGTCCTCAACTTCTGGGAATGCTCGCTTGCATCCACCTTTGAGCAGGACAAGCTGAGTAACAGGTGGAAAAGACTTCTCAAGTTTGTTACTGTAAACTCTTAAGAACACTAGAAAAATATCTGTGAATCAAGGAGAGGCTTTCTGGGCTATTGCAGGTTAATCCAGCGTTTCTCAGTCACACCTGAGCAGAAATGTGATTGCCTTAATTATCACAACCTGTGGATGAAGCTAATATTGAACACCTGTTGCTTCTGCAGTTTGCCCTTCATATTGCTCAGCTGGGAGGAGTGCTGGGCTTTTGGAGGCCATTTGCTGCTCGGTGTGTCATTGTGGCTGTGTTTCCAAGGTCTAGGTGAACTCAAGGTTAATTGGAGTAGGTGATTGATGAGGTGTCCCGAGTATCTGCTCAGTCTCTTACTATGCACCAGGAGATACCCTCTCCACTAGAATTGTGTATAAATAGCCCTCGTAAACAACTTTAAATCTCACAAGTTTCTATTTGAGCACGCCAAGGCTTTTACAGGTATTACAGTTCAGTACCAGCTCTAAAATAGTAGTTATGCACATATTAAATAGTTTCAGGTGATAAAAATTTCTTAAAAGATGAGTAAAACTAGACTAGGTCAGATGTGATTGAATTAAGCAAAAAATTCTAACTATTATAGTCATGGGTACGTCTCAGTTGTTAGGCTGCAGGCTTTGTAGAGCAAAGGTCTTGATCTCTGAATCATATGGTACTGCTATGTAAATAGTACTTTACTCACATGCTCACTGCACAATTCAGTTTCATGGCCTGCACATGAGTTCAGCTCCTTGGTTTTCAGCTATACACATCTAAACTAGGAACTTTATAAAATGAAGCCAATAAAAACATTGTGTGCAGCGTAACAATGTAGTCTGTGACAGAAGGGAAACAGTTTGGTTCACTTTTGGAAAAGTGCAAAGTTTAGCCCTGCTGACACACTTCAAGAGTGAGTGGAGTCTAGAGAAAAAGAAGATGAGACAAACCTGTGAAATATGAGCAGGAAGGAAAGTTGGGGAGTTTTGTATAACTTAAGGATGGGAGTACTGAGGAGGAATGAGACTGCAAGTGCACAAAAAGTTGGTGCAGAGGTGGGAATAAGCCACTTAGGGAGTCTACTGTGTTGAAGTACACTCAGTGTTGTCTTTATTTCAAATTAGCTTTGTTGATTTTTATTAATGGTTTGTAAGGGGTCTATTTGGAGAAGTTTACTGTGTATTACATCTCTCTCTTGCTGTTACAATCCTTTTGTAATGTTAAGTCTTTATTATGATTGCAAAATCCTTTTTGCAATTTTTTTTAATTGCTGCTCTTTGCTGCAGTTATAGCTCCTTTTTAATTCAGGTATCTTTAATGTTGTTTTTCTAATCAGTTTTTCCTGGAGTTTTAGAGCTGTCTCTTAGACCTCTTTTGTAGCTGGGTCTTTAGAGAGGTTCTAGAAGTATATGCTTTATTGCCAGAGTTCCCTTCTCTCCCTGAGTTTACCAAATTTAGTTAGTTTAAAGTTTTATAGATACATGACTGTGTCGTACTAGAATTAGGCATTGTTTTGTTGTTTAGGAATGTAGCCCTTATCTTTAGTTACACCCCAATTTCTAGTTCCTGGGGTTCCTTCTTGGGAACTTTGTCCAGTGTTAATTGTTCATGAGATCCAGAATTCCTAATAAGCAGTTTTAAAGTTTTAGCTTCTGGCCAGTTTGGTTTTACAGCTAAGAAAATCAGCTCTAGAGATACTTTTGTAGCTCCAGTTGTTTGGTGCTGTGCCTTGTGAATGTCTGTTTTGGTTTTGTTCCTGTAACTTCCAGTGGCTCTTCTGAAGGGAGACAAACTTCATTTTCCCAGGTGAAGTTTCTAGAACTCTGTTTCTTACTGATGCATATTTGGAGTATGGGGCTATGTAGAATTCACCTGCTGCATCTCTTGCATTTCTTGGAACAACTTTTTGGCTGACCCATCTTGTGTTGCTGTGCCTGCCACATGTTTTGGTTAGATCTGATTTCCTAATTCCGGTGTTATTAATGAGTGTCCTTGGAGCAGGCTGCAGGCAGTTAGCCACCACTGTTGCCAGCAGAGGCCACAGATGCTGCACACCAATCCCACTCAGCAACAAGCAAAGATTTACAACACTTCCCTCTGGGTTTTTCCAGCTCTTGATACAAATGTTTTTTAGCATACAAGCAGCAAATCTGTATTGAAGAGGTGCTGGGCATGTGTGCTGTTCAGGTGGCCTGTCTGTGTGCTGAAAGATGCTCAGTTTGCAGGGGCTTTGTGTGAAGAGCAGATCACCTGTGCAAATGCAGCGGGGGCCTTGGATGTGTGTGGTGTTGGCTCTACCCATGCACGTGTGCTGGATGTGCCCAGATTGCTGATGTTGTGCTGTGACAGTAGCAGTGACCAATATCCAGTATTTTGTCTCAAGCCTAGAAATCCAGATATTGTACTTATATTTTTTTGTGCTCTGGTTGGAAAATATTGATGGGTTTCTCAGTGGGGAGCAAAACGGTGCTCTGGGGAATCTTGAGACCATCAGTTCAGTGAATCTGTGGCTATTTTGCAAGTGGCTTAATTAATTAGTACTGCACATCAGAGTTAATCTTAGCAACTTTTAGACATCTGGAAGTCAGAGACCAAGTTTCTCTACAGTAAATACTGGAGAGGGAAGGGGGAGTTGGAAAATCTGGGTGGTTTTCGTTCGCAAATGTTAGTTTGGTATAAACTGAGTCACTGTCCAGAGTTTCCACCAGAGAGGAAGTGCAGATGTTTCTGCTGTAGAGGAAACATAGGTGTCTAGCTGTGATTTGTACCTAAACCTGAGGAAAATAAACTTCCTAGTTCTACCTCCCTGTTGCTGGCATGTCATTACCTGTTGTCATGCTGCAGAAGCTCCTTAGTTGCCCAAG
Organism: Toxostoma redivivum; assembly: GCA_013397375.1. Lineage (NCBI taxonomy): Eukaryota > Metazoa > Chordata > Aves > Passeriformes > Mimidae > Toxostoma > Toxostoma redivivum. The sequence continues at coordinate 811,771 of VXBI01014713.1, read as the reverse complement.
TTGATGGGATGTTTATCTGCAGGTGATTTCTGTGGGTAGCCTGATTTTCCAGAGCTTGGTTTTCACCAGGAACCTTCCATGGTACAAGCACTGAGTGCTCTTCCTTCTCAAGGCATAGTTTTCAACAGTTTGATTGATCTGTGTGTCTTGTTTCTTGGGCTTTCTTTCCCTGCTGCCAGCTGGTTAGGTTTATTCTCTACCTTCCTATTTTATTTAGGCTTCAAAGTAGACATCCTGTCCAAGTGCAGAAATGATGTCAGTGCAGCTGGGCAGTAACTTCATCAAAATAACTACCTGTCCTGTCATTGACTCATTGCAGGTTCTTAGTTTTCAGGACCATATGACTGATAAATTACCCTCTGGTTTTACTGCAGATTCTTTATTTTAACAAATTTGGTTTGGTTTTGTTTACTAAGAAAATTATTTAATGTGTTTCAGTATATAAAATTCCGACTCACATAGAAATCTTGGCATCTAGATTTCTACCCATAATATATAATGTGACTTTAAATTTATTTTGAATCTGGTCTTGTCTTTATGTTTAGAAATGTCATCCATGAAGTGACCTTCTGGTGTGCATATTGTGTATATTCCCAAAAATATAAAATGTGGGATTATCGGTTTAGAAATAATACCTGATTAATGCTGTAATAGCCAGTCTGCTCAAGCAACTTCTATTGCTCATATTCGTTTTGGCTAAAAAACAATTATTTCTCAGTTTATTTAAGAATAGTTTGACAGAATGATGGTGGTGGTGCAGTGCTTATTTAAGGAAAAAATGATAACATAGGCAGAAATGAGTGTATGTTTAAAATGCATGTGTCTCCCTTTGGAAATCTGAAAACTTGAGGATTTTCCAGGAGCATGGTCCACTTTATCCCGTGACACAACTGTAAATCATTGGAGAGTGGGCTTTTTGCCACAAAGGCATGGATTTATTCTTCAAGTGGTGACTAAAATTTCATAACTTTTATTGCAAATGATGTATGAAACATAATCAAAAATACAGCATCTGATCTATAGTGGCAGTAAATATTTTGTTACTGGCAATAGGTTTCAAAGGAGCTTAGAATATTTAATCACAGCAAGTAACCTTAAGCATAAGAGGTTAAATCCAGAGCACTTCTACTAGAATCCTTACTGTTTTAATCAAAAGCACAAATTATGATCCAGATTCTGCAAAAACTTATCTTTGTATTTTTCTTTGTGCATTGTGATTAGCTTCAGGGAAGTCCTTGGGATTTGATTTCTGTGTTTGAAATTCAGTATGTTGGTAGGCTTTGTGGGGTTGAAGTCCAGATGCAAATTTGAGCGTCTCACATTTTCTGAAGCTTTTTTTATTTGAAGCAGTAGGCAAATACATGTTTGGCATGAGGGAAAATGGGGTTGGAATGTAAGTTTAAAAAATTAGTGTTTGGCTGTGCATCTTCAGTGTTGTGTTAGTATTTGTTCCTTGGTTATATTAATGAATTAACTTGGTTTTCCATGTGTTCCACCCTACACTGATCATAACTCGAGTCTTCAGTTGGGCTTTATGTAGGGTAAACAAACACTTGAGGGACAATTTTCCTGTTCCCATCCAAAATGTTTTTCCTACCCTAGTACTAGTCTTGGAGGAATGACACTTTTCACACATATACCTGAATATTAGAGAGGAAGGTCTCAGAATTTAGAATATTTTGGTTTGGTTTTATGGCAGCATTTTGCCTTTTCATCTGTCTTTTTTTGTTTCTTTCATTTTTGCTTTGGAAGTTCAAGTTTGTGTGTGGATGGTGAATTGGTTGAAATTGTTATTTAAGGACCATTAAATTGTGTGGTAGACTAAGTGCTCAAATGTTTTAAAGGAAAAGAGGAAAAAATGAATCTGATGCCTATAAAGATTTCTCCTGGTGTTTTCAGGCTGCGATCCCCTGCTGCTTAATTTTCATCCAGCTGCTGCCTGAAGTTTTGCCTCTATATGTATCTAAATAGAAAAGTGTGTTCTGTAGTTAGATTTTGTTTAAAACTTATAATAAAACACTGCCAGAGAACCACCCTAGAAAACCAAGTAAATATTTATTTGCAACAGTTGATTTCCTTGTGTCTTACTCTTGCTTGTCTAATCCTCACTCTTTAAGGGTACTGGGTTAAGTTGATCAAGTAAGCTTGAATGTAATGTGTTAAAATGTTTTTCTTAATTTAGTTCAGTATTTTCCTGTGGAGTTTCAGTTTAAGCACAGCATGTTACAGACAAGCTAAAGTCAAGCAGGTTTATCTTTTTTGTATCACTCTATGTATTCTCTTTATAAAAATTATCTAGAATGAGCCTGTTTCGTTTGACAGCAGTGTTTTACAATTTGCAGAATTGCTGGATTTCTGTGAAGCCTTGGATGCTCAGAAGAGCAGTTTTTACTTCAGTGCTAAGTTTCCAACTGCTGTGTGTCCCTTCCTTGCAGGCGTCGGTGCTGCGGAGGTCTCAGAGCACCTTGGTGGTGGCAGAACACAACAATGAGTCTCTCACGCCCATCACCCTCAATGCCATCACTGCGGCAAAGCGCCTGGGAGGGGAGGTCTCTTGTCTGGTGGCTGGTACCAGCTGTGACAAGGTAGGAAATGTTAGTTTCATACCAGTGAAATAAAGAATGCAGTGAAACAATACTTGGCAGTGTCTTGGGCAGCCTGAAAAATAATCTGTAGTGAGGAGAAACCGTGCCAGGAGTTGCTAATCTGCCAGGAAAGTCCTGCACTTGGAACTGCTTCTCTTCTAAAGAGAAAATGGGAATATAGATTTCATTTCACAGGGGACGGTATCAATAACAGCTCTTACATGCTTGAGCAAGCAAATTTTTACAGGACTGAAGGACACTTAACTTTTAAAACAAGATACATCTCTGTAAAGTTTAAGTGACAAATATTGCAATCCTTGTTTAAATGGAAACCAGCAGAAGTGAAACAACGGTGATAAATTGGGCTTTTGAGCAAGTTGCTTTTACTAACCAATCACTAGTTGTGTAGAGAGTGTTTGCAACCTGAAATTCTGAAATTAGTGCTCCCTGACTTTATCCCACAGCTCATGTATGTAAAAAGTTCCTTTTATGTTAGCTGTGTATTTTTAGTGTAATTTATACGTGCCAATTCTAGAGACAGTGTAGTTATTACGAGTGGCACTTTTATTCCAGCATGACTTGGTATTGTTTGAGCAGTAGAAGTACAAAAAACGATGCCTAATATTTACATACTGTGTATGAACTATTATTTTGAAAGCAACATGTAGTATCTCTTGAAGAAGGCATAATTAGAGCAGCTTATTCACAAATAGGTGGAGAAAACTCAGTAGCTGTACAAGTGTTTGAGCTGGAGATGAAGCAAATATTATCTAAATCAAGAAAATGAAAAAGAAAAAAAGAATTGCCTGACATGTCTTTAATTTTCCTTATTCTATGCACTTGCATAGGAGAAAAACGATTGTGAATGTTTTGTTTGTTTTAATGCTAAATATATGGAGTCTGTATGTTAGGGTGGGGAAAAGTATTTTATAAAAAATGAAGGTTTAGAGATTTTTATTTAAGAGCCAGTGACTCAAACAGATATTCTGCAGCAGCTATTAGGGATTTTTTTCTTTATTTCCTTTTGTTAATTTTGGAGGGTAAACTGATACTCATCAAACTCAGTAAAACTCCGCTGGTTCTCGGACGATGCATGTGGTCTCCAGACTTTGCTGTCAGTCCTCTTCTCTCTGATCTGGAGTAACCCTTTTATCATTTAAACTTCACTTGTGCCAATTCAAACGAAAAAAATGCATAAATATAAATTGAAAATACATATTGCTTCAGTGGGCAAAAAGTCAGATGCAAACAAAGGGCTGCTCCTAGAATTTGGACAAAAACCATACCAGCGTTGTACATTTATATTTGTTCGTAGATGCTGACTGATCTGAAAGTAAGTAGGATTGGTTTCTTGGTGATTGTACTGGAATACTGAGACATAATCCTCAAGTGTGGTTGTTGTTGGCTGCTGTAAGAAATGCAGGGATCAGTGTGGAGCCCTGCATGCAGGAGGCAAGTTTTCCTCAGTTTGATTTGCTCTGTAGTTCTCTTATTCACAAATTCATTTTCATTTTCCCGTGAGGCTGTGGCTTAGAAGATGTGAAGATGTGCATTTTATTCCATTCAGGTTTGTTCTGATTTGGAAATTCTTGTACTTTTGGTTCTGATTTTGCTAATCTATAGACTGTGAGCTATTTGCAGTGGGGACTCCCTTGTTACGTGTTTGCCTGTTAAAACACAAACTAATAATTCACTTGTAATCACAGGTAGCATCAGAACTCAGCAAAGTGCAGGGTGTTGCAAAAGTTCTCGTGGCTCAGCATGATGCCTACAAGGGATTTCTAGCAGGTGAGAGTTGTTCTTACCTATTGACAAAAGAAATTTATTTATGTGTTTGTGATCGAAAAGAAGAGAGTTCTGAATTCTGAGCAATATATTTTTATTCTCAGAGGAGCTGACTCCCTTGATTGTGGAAACTCATAAAAAATTTAATTACACCCACATTTGTGCCGGAGCATCTGCCTTTGGGAAGGTAAGTAGATCAAAGAGCATCAAAAAGTTCTTGTAGAAAAGAGACAGACACTGCTATATGTAAGAGTGTGAATCAAAGGCCTGAGAGAGATCAGCCATGGACAGTTTTGCATTTGCAAACTATTTTACAGTAGTTTGCTGAAGAGGTCATTAGTTAGATTTCATGATTCATGTTTGAGTTCTTTTATGAGCTGATCTGAGAAAAACAGCGCAGAAAAAGTACTTGGTGGTAACTAGCCAGTCCTATGGACATAAGGCAAAATGTACAAGAAGGCAAACAAGATTTAAGTGATCTGAAAGCATGAAAATTGTAAGGAAAAGCACAACAAATTAAGAGGAAAAATCTGTTATTTGCATGTTGAAATAAAAGTGTGCAGACCTATTGGAAGCAAACTTTATTTTGGAGTGGGATTTGCATCTGTGGTATAAGTCATGTACATTGAAATGTCTGTAAACATCTATAAACAACACAGACCTAAGTCACAGCCAGGGTGGTTTTTTAATGAAAATACAATTTTTCAAAACTTTTTTTTTTTAAGGAGTGTGTTTATAATTACTCAGTACTAAGAATCTGGGCAGCATTGTGGTGCAGCTAAATGAGAGAAAAAGGATCCTTGAGAAATCTCTCTGAGGCAGGACGAGTAATGACATCGGCTTCCATCTGACTACTTTCATTTCCAATCAATATCAATCCATGCGCTTGTATTTCTGCTTAGAGAAATCTTTATGTATCTTAAGCCTTTGGTTTTTTTAAATTTTTTTTTTTTGGAACTGCAGTGTCATAGTAGGAGTTAATGGCTTTTGCTTTAAAGCTTACGCTGCCATTTTTGAGTGCTTCATGTGAATAAAGATTTCAGAACTGGGCCCCTTTTTTCTTGTACCAGATTAAGAGGCAGACAAAAAGCAAACAATCGTCTTACCATTGATTTCTTCAGCATTTCTGCTGCTCTTTTTATCCTTCTTTCTTCTTCTAAAGGTGCTAAGTAATTTTCTAGAGTAAATTTTGGAGCAAGAGAATATATACTTTAATATAAAATAATTTTTTTTTTTGCTTCGGAGGGAGGAGTGCAGAGGTTTTTTTTTCCTATCATTTCTGGCATCTAACTTCCAAAAGCACCTTTTTTTTCCCCTTGACGTGCCAAGAGCTCAGCAATCCATAACTGTCAATTTTCTGAGTAAATGGCATCTATATTCAGTTTTAGAATATTTGAAGCAAATAAGTCTCCTAATTTAAGATATTGAATTAAGGGTTTACTTACAGTAAGTCTCATAAAATGTCTAATGTTATTACAGTAATGGGGTTTTATGAAGTTACATGAGTAGCCCTTCAAAAATCTTAGTTCTATATGTCTTAGAGACAGCATTATATGAAGCTAAAATTGGGTCAGCAGTGTTCTTTTACTGACCATGTACATTTTACTTAGCATTTACTCTGCTAACTTTTCATCTCTGATTTCTAGAATCTTATTCCCAGAGTGGCTGGCAAACTTGCTGTTGCCCCTGTTTCTGACATTATTGAAATTAAGTCCCCAGATACTTTTGTGAGAACTATCTATGCAGGTGGGTAATCACAAAAGCTGTGTGCTATTTGTCCAATGAAGAATCCAGTACTGCTAATTTTTCTACACGATCCTATTGTCAAAACCTTGGAGTATGATAGGAATTTTCACTTACAATCTCAATTGCTGTGATTCATATAAAATTAACCTTGGGGATGGACATGATGCTCCTGTGTGAGAAAGCAAGTAATTTGGTAGCAGCATGTCAAACCCAGGTGTGTCACCTTAAGGAACAGAATTTGGTCACATCCTTTCCTTGCACTGTTTTTGTTAATGCCCTTCTGATCAGATTTTGGAAAGAGTGAGACATCAGACTAATTGTCCAGCTTTATTTAATAGGACTAGCATTAGTCCTGATTTAAGGTACCACAGGGTTATTTTTTCTAATTATGAAGACATTGAACTAATTATTTATAATATTTAACTAACTTAATTTGTAATTATTTTTTCAATCTTGTTTCTCTAATGCTTGGCTGACACTGTGTTTTATTTTAGATATGAGCTCATTGGCTTGTGTTTTTTAATTTTACTGTAAAGATTGTACCACATGTACCAGCAGGGTATTACATTTTGAGTTACAATACCAGAATGTGAGTTTTGTGCTGCACTTTAAGTTGCTTCCCAGTAATTCACAATTTCAAGATGACTTTGTTTATGAATAGTTTGTTTAGAAAAAAGTTGCAGCATTTGTTCTTTTAGTGTTCCCTGCAGCCTCCAGTGTGAAGTATTGTATTATATTATAGACGGAAACACAGTCCTACATATACTTGGGGGAGGCCTCATTGTCTTCAGTTCTGATGAATTCCTGCAACAGGATAAAAGATCTACTTTGAATTATAGACATTCTTTATGTGTAAGAATGGTGTTTTCAAAGTTGTTTTATCCCTTCTGAAATTTAAAAGCCCATTCATAAGAGATGATTTGAATGCTTTGTATCCTTTAAAAAGAGAGGATTTGTATTCATACTTCAGAAACATGGGGGTAAAATGTAAATTGAAGTATTTGTAACCTCTATTTGTTAAGTGCTAAGTTTTAGTCATCTAAAACTGCAATTTTGGGAAGTACCTTGGTGGATGTTGCATATTCTAGTACAACTTCTAATGTGGTTTTGATATTAATTAATTTTATTTGGTTGTTTTTGGTTTTTTTGGTTTTTTTTTTTAAAGCACAGTATGTCTGATAATCTTTAAATTTTTAATGTGACTTTTTTTAGGAAATATTATTTGCACTGTGCAGTGTGATGAAGCAATCAAAGTGTTTACTGTACGGGGAACTTCATTTGAGGCTGCACCAGTGAGTGGTGGTAGTGCCAATGTAGAAAAGTGTGAGTATTTGTTCTGGGATGCTGTTGTTTTATTTGATAGAGCTAGTTTTGCTCACTGCATGGTGATGTTTTGTAGATGTGTTTGTCAAAGCAAACTGATTGTCATGATATTAGCTTTATACTTTTAATTACAGGTGCTTGCACTTTTTATTGGTGTCTGGTAAGAAATGATATGGATTATCTGCACATTTACTTCCTTTCTTTGACCAGAAATGGAGATTATCTGTGCTAAAATCCGTGCTTGTTCCACTCACTGCCTAAACTTCTGCCACTGCAGTCTTGAAACTTTAAGGACAGACAAGTTCCAGCTGTTCGAATAACCAGATTGGTTTTCAAAACAAGACTGAGCAAAAATAGAAGTGTTTGGCTTTCCGCAGTTTTGGTTTAATCATATTGCAATTGAGATGGGTCATTACATCATCAAGCTAAATTTGTGGCAGTTTAAATAGATTTGAGAACACCCAGTTGTTGTTTTAGATCAGTTTTAACTGTATCAGTTTAATTTACAATCTAATGAAGCCGATGTAGCTCTGATAATTGAGAAATCCAGTCACAGAATGACAAAGTAGTTGAGGTTGGAAGGGATGTCTAGAGATCATCTAGTCCAGCCTCATGGAGCAGGTTGCCCAGGACTGTGTCCAGTCAGGCTTTGAGAGTGTCTCCACAGGTGGAGACTTCACAACTACTTCACAACTAACCTGTTCCACTTTTGGTGAGCTCTGCTGTTTTTCACTGTGGGCCTCTGTTTTGTGGCTTAGTCCCTCTGAACCATCCTGTATTTCCGAATGTCTGTGGATGGTGGAAGTCAAACATTACTGGAGTTAGTGTATTGCACTGTTGGTGCATTGCCTGATTGACTTGTCTGCTCACACGTGTTCTGCTGGGTTGTTATCAGTGTGTAACACTTGTACAGCAGAATTCCTTTTAGTGCACTTTGTGCTGGATGTTCCCTAAAACACAACTGGTGAACAAGCCTTGCTACTCAGAGCAGGAGCAATGCCGAGACCCAGCAAAAGCTTGTGGCAGAATTGGTTATAGAATGAACTTTGAGTTAAGCTGAAGCTCAGATTTCAGCTTGAAAACACATGCTTTCTCATTTTCCTCACGGGTGCTTGGTTCATCTGGTGCACACAGTGACCCCTCCACCACCCGTTGGCATCTCGGAGTGGATCGAGCAGAAGCTGACGAAGAGCGACCGGCCGGAGCTCACCAGTGCAAAAGTGGTGGTGTCAGGGGGTGAGTGCATCACCTTAAAATCTCTGATGCTGCACTGAACTAGTGGTGCCTCTTGGTAAATCATATCTGTAGCACTGCAATGTGATACATTTTAAAAAAGAAATTACGATGTAACTCTGAAATATTCCACGGGGCCACTGGGGAAGCACCCAACGTGGATATTTTGTAAAGAGGTAAAACATGAGTTTAGCATATGCTGGGAGGCTTTGTAAGAACACTGTTACATTTGGTGAGCCTCTTTAAAATTTTAGCAATATGAAATTTTTTTTAGATGCAAATGTATCATGTTTAAAATTACTGCTGATCATTTTGGTCAGTCCGAACATTATTATGTAATGACCTTAATGATTTTTAAACCTGTATTGATTGTATTCTGCTCCTACGTTATCAAGTGATAGACTGTGATTTTTACTGTATGCCTACAGCTAAAATGATTTCTTACTAATCCCACTACAGTGTTTTGTTCCTGAAGCCAGCAGAGGGAGCACAAATTAGTTAAAAAAATGCTGTTTCCCTGGTTTTGGAGAATGACCTTGATGGTGCTATGTGCAGGAAGTAAACAAGACAGAGTGGTATTGGTTTATACATATGAAATATTAATGGCAAAGACAAAAGCTAAATCTCCAAATATTAAATACTGGTTAGTAATGTATCCAAAAATACCCTGTCCAAGCATATCTTTGAGTCTTTGCAAATGCTAATACTCATACAGAAAGTTTACACAGGCAAAAAAAAAATCTTAAAACACATGTTCTTTTTTCTTGATCTTCTTTTCTTAATTTTTAAGGGAGGGGCTTGAAGAGTGGTGAAAATTTTAAGTTGTTGTATGACCTTGCGGATCAATTGCATGCTGCAGGTAAACTTGTTTTCCTCCATTTTTTAACCCTGTTTATTATATTTGAACAAGTCATATAAAAACTGGAATTCATCTCAAGTCTTTTATTTTCATGTCTCTGTCAAATGGTTAAAATGCTCTTAGTTTAGTAATAGATAAAGTTCTATCAACTCTACTTAAATGCCTGTGTATGAAGCAAAATTCTAACCTGTAATATTCCCTGTGCTTCTCAAATTTCCAGAACAGAAGCTTGCAAACAAAAAGTGAAGTTTTCATAGCTCATTTTGAAGAGCTGATACTTTCTGCATACATCCTTTTCTACTGCTTCTTTACAGAATCCCACTCACATTGTCCTTGTTGGAGTGGCTCTGTCCTTTTGCTGTGCTTTTGTATTAACAGAAAATCAACCATATACAATGTTTCACCAAAGTATTTTGTGTAAAGGTTGGGAAATAAGATAAACTGCTTTAATGTTTTAATTCCATTAATTTTAGCATTTACATTTATAGTTTTACATGATTGGCTTAGTTTTTTAAATTTGTGTTTTTGCTTACTAAATGTCCATATGACATTTTTGAGTTTACTTTGATATTTTTCTTTACCATGCCTGACTTTTGAGATTCTTAGCAATACAAGATGGCACATATGTTCCATTCAGACTTGAAGGACCATTTTGGGAAGGCATTTATGGGAAAATCTTCTTTTGACAAAGCAACAAGAAAAAATCATGGAAACATGCCAGAATGAAATCCTTGGTTTTAAATATATGGCCCTTTGGTGCTGGGAGTAGGGATTTCCTGTTGCTTATGAAGTGCATTAGCACTTAGTATTTGGAAGTTTTTAGCTAGTGGTATAGAGAGGGATTACCATAAGAGCTTTTAAGAGGGAAGTTTTTAAATACATGCCCTTAGAGTGTGGGACTCTTCAGTAAAATACATGGGCTTTTATGGTGATATAAATTTGGCTCGCAAATATTTTAAAAGAAAACATTGAAAATATTTTCTTTCAACTAGTTGGAGCTTCCCGTGCAGCTGTTGATGCTGGCTTTGTTCCTAATGACATGCAAGTTGGACAGACGGGCAAAATAGTAGCACCAGTAAGTATGGAAATACTTCTCATCATAGAGCTGGGATGGTTTCTAGCATGCATCTTCCTTCAGAGCAAGCACTCAGACATGAGCTGAGTCTTAATTCTGGGCCTGCCAGGAACATCAGGGTGCCCACTGGGATAGTGTCACTTGACAATGTGTTTATAAAATGTCAGAAGCAAGCTGGGATAAAAATCTCTTCTTTGGGTCAATGGGATGTTTTCTGACACAGCTTTGTTGGGGGTTTGCATGCTGCAGTTTTTCATATATACCTGAAATTTTTTTAGCTTCCTAGCAGCTGGCATTGATATGCTAAAAGATGCATTACTGACATAAACTCAAAATTATATCAATCTGTGGCTTCATCTCTTGCAATTGTGTGTTCTGGGTTTTTTTCAGGTGATGATTTTTAAAAAACTTTTAGTAACTGTTTCTGGATTATTGCAGTACAGTCAAAGCAAAATTTTTGTAAGAAATGAAAGTGCAAGAAATTTAAGAGAGGAGTAGTCTACATATTGACTGCTGTAGAGTGGAATACCAAGACTCTGAACAGCTTAATATTGGGCAATAACATGCTGCACATCTTTTTCTGCTGTTTCTGCATCCCAGTATCACAGGGAGCTGATTTCTGTGTCTCTTTGTGTCTGTGTGGGGCTTCCTGTGGTGCAGAAGACTGAGACTTCTTTCATTGCTCTTTATGACCCGAGGACACCCAAGGAAAGCTGTAGCCAGATGAAGCACATTTGAGTATTTGTAAATAGGAAGGTACAAATGTAGCTCACCTCAGCGTGGGGCAGAGCCCCTGCTGAGATGTGATGATCTCTCAGGGGTACACTGAGCTCCACGGTGGACTAAAGCTTTCACCTCTCAGCTCTTCGTGCATGGCACCAGAACCAAGGAGCAACTTCTTACTTGTTAATGGCTTAATGAGACCAGAAGGGAAGAGTGAGCTGAAAGTCAGTAGAGAAACTCATCATATTTCACTTGCTGCATTTACCAAATCGTAATAATTTAAATAATGCTAAAAAGCTGTGCATGTTCAAAGCCTTGATAGGATCCTGAAATGTTTTGCTTTTACCCTTGCTTCAAATTTAAGAAATTCAAACCATGGCCATTATTTTTCTAGTAATACATCAGCAGGATAGAGTAATATTTGGATGTCAAAGACAGGAACTTGTGATTCTATTGTCAGTTCTGCTGGATTTTCTTGAACAAGATGTTTCGTGCTTCTGATTTCTTCTGTCTTGAGTTGTGGATAGGGATGTTGGCCACTTTTTTTGAAGGCCTCATCAGAAGCCATCTGATGATAACCAGCTGTTTCTAGGCATGCTAGTGCTTAAACCTGGAAATCTATATGATAACCAACTGCTGCAAAACTGAGTAGTAAACCTAGTGATGAGAGTGAGTAATTCCAAAATCTTGATAGCAGTGATATTAACCTCTGCTGTGTAAGGAAACTGGGAAGTTCTGTGGTTATAAAGCAACCCCAATTCTTTCTTACTAGGGTATAAGCCAAGTGTCATTTAAGTGTGTATTTTGAAAGGGCATGAGATGAGACCAACCATCCTTAGTTCTTCACTACCCAATTATCCATTAATGAGGTGGAGAATATTAATTTGAAGACAGCTCAGCTCTGGTTTGTGTGTTAAGGCTCAACAATGAACATTCTTTCCAGAGTCAAGGGCACATAAACAATTATGTTGAAACAAAAAAGGCTGGTATTTGATGATGATACAATGCTGTATTTTGCCACAGAGGGCCCATAGCAACATGTGAGAGTCACAAGAACATAAAGCCACATCATAGGATCACATCAGTGTTGTCATTGTCCTCTTCTGGAGGATTGTTAAAAAGCCTTTAGTCAGGACTGAGGAATGAATGGTAAAGTCTGGTGTCCTAAATGATCTGAAGTGGCACAATTGCATGGTCCTCCATTTGTCTGCAGGCTGATGCATTTTTCTCTCATCTCACTTCTTAGCAAGTGTTTATTAAATAGTGAGTTGTGCAGAGTACTGGAAATTATATGCCTCTTCTTTCAAATTTCAGATATTTAGTCTGGATCTTAAAATACATGCAAGGATAGCATTCAGTGCTTTAGAAATATAGAAAATATTAAATGTTAATTGCAATGAAAGTGCAAGTTGAATTGATACTAAGCCCACAGAGTTGCTGACTAGAGGTTTTAATTTTTCAGTGTGCTGTATAGGCATCTTAAATATGAAGCAGTTGAAAGCTGCAAATTCTTAATTTAACATTCCTAATTCTACTTCACTGTCTTTTTGGTACTTCAGCTAGAAAATTAATCTCTGCAGTGGAAAATAGGGTTGACTTGAAGAAGAACTGAGCTTTTTTGGTCAGGTCAAGATGACACTGGCTATTTTAGCAGTTCTCAGAAGATGCTGCTTTTTCCCTGTATGAGATGTGCTCGGTGTGAGTTCAGGGAGAGCTTGTGATGTTTTATCTGGAGAATTGCAAAGCAGGTTTGAACAGTGACCAGGTGGAGCAGCTGAGACCTGAGTTTTGTGTTCAGTTGTGAGTTGATGTGGTGTGTCCCTCTGGGTGCATGGGTTTTAAGCAGGGGAAGAGTCTGAGACAGAAGAAACTCGGAGTCTGAGCCACGCTTGTTCTCCTGTGCAGCTGTTGGCTTCTGATGGAAAAGTATCTTAGTGTGTGCTCTTACACTTCTATTAATAGTCTCTTGGCCAGTCTCAGTGGAGGATTGGAATGCATTGTTTTCCAGGACTCTGGAATTGGGTCAGTTTGAGACTACAGAGGGACAAGGGTTAGTTACAAGCTCAGGAGGAGGGGAGGTGCTTCTACTGCTTTTTCTGTGTGACTGCTGGGGTGTGTTTGTGCTCATTGCTGGGTAATAAGATCATGGCCTGAAAGGGCTGCTCATTTCTACCCCTGTGCCTTCAGCTGAGCATTTGGGTAGTTTTGGTCACTGGTCCTTCATAATTCTGTGACTGGCTTCAGTTTTTAAGAGTACAGCCCAGACAGTGCATGACAAAACCCAGAAGAACCTGACAGGCACAGCAGAGTTCCAGAATGCTGAGGTGTTAAACACAAACACATTACCACTCAATGAATTGGAGTTCATTTTACTTAAGTGATGGAAGGATGCAGTTAATCAAAGAGATTTCACCTTGAGTCTGTGTGAGCCCTGGTTCTATGCAGTACATCTGCTCTTCCAAAGTAGCCTTGGACTGTTCAGCCTCAAGGTTTTGTTCATGTTGGTGTTTATGCATATTGCTGGGGTTTGACTGGAGCTTTGGCAGTTTTTCTTTTGTACAGTTTTAGACCAGTTGTTAAAATATTCCGTGTATTATTTTTGTTTCTGCTAGTACCTTTTTTTTAACCTCTTGATTTCAGGTGATTGCAGCTCCTCTTTGAACATGCCGTCTTATGAAAGAGAAGGCTGATTTGTATTATTTGATGAGATGGAAGGAAGGAAATTTTTAGACATAAGTGGATATATTAAAATATAAAATGTTTTCTTCCTCATTAAAAAAAGCAATTTAGTATATTCAGTGTCTTTAATCAGTGACAACCATTTTAGCATGTTTTTTACAATTAGAAGCCAGTTTTCCCCACTATTTCTTATATGCAGGTGTTCTGCAGAAAAATGAAATTTGATTCTCAGGTTAAGTACTGTATGTAGTTTCTGTTTAAGGAAAAAGCCCTTGTAAGAATGTTCAAATTAGCTGGTTTTGGATAAAAATATCCTTCCTATAAGTGGCTACTACTAAATATAAGTTTAATATATCCAGTTAGAAAATACTGAATTCCCTACAGAAATCAAGCCTACCACTATTACCCCAGAGTAACTGCTATTTTTAGGTAAGAAATTTCAAATAGTCAGGGGTGTTAGTTTCCACAGTAAAAAATCTTCCCAGTTCTCTCATGTTCACAAAGAAAGAAAGAAACAAGAACAAACAGGTGTGGAAAAGAAAGAAGGTAAAAAGTGTTTTCTTCAGTTATTTAAAACTTGTAAATGGAACATGAATGCTTCATTTATCAGTTCAGTATGAGCTTTCCTTACCCAAGGCATAACTAGCAACATTTCTAACATGCAGAGGACAGTGTAATCTTTCTCAGGAACTCGTGCAATTTGTCTGATAATTAACCAGATAATAAACTCTGACTTGTGAGAAAAGGAAAGCAACTGCTCTAAACCTTCCCTGGTTGTGTTGTTGCAGAGCTGTGACCTCTGCAGTGCAGGCTGCAGGAAGGAGTCACTGATGCTTACTGCTGGGGGTGCAGGGCCATGCAGCTGGGCTGTGAAAAGTGCATTCCCAGGGCTCTGGACACTGCCCCTGGAGCAGCAGCCACCATCCAGCTGGGAAGTCCTGCACTGCAGTGCCACAGGCAGCTTTCTCTGAATGCCCAAACTGTTCCCATGGTTTCCCAGGTGTTCCCTTGCAGCCTATTCTAATTAATTATATCCTTCCCTTGGGGGCTGAGGGAAGGTGGGCTTATACTGGGATTATCTCACACTCAACTGCTTGTCCTCAGAACAGCCAGAACCTCAATGACACTGAGAGATGCTTTTTTTGGCAAGTGTGTGTATACTGTTACCCTCTGACCTTGTGAAGAAGGATCATCTGCTGCCTGAAAGGTGTCCTTCTAGTTTATTCTCTTTAGACTTTAAATGTTCACTCTTCTAAAATTTGTGCTCTTTCAGGGTCTAACTCTAGAACTGCCTTAGTTTTTGCTGTAATATTGCCTAGCTGGCAAAACTACTTTCTTTTTTTTTAATTTCATTTTTTAAGGTGTTCAGTTACTACTGTCTTGTTACTTTCAACATTGGGTACAAAACATTAATAGATGACAAGAAACTGAGGTGGAAAACTCAGGAAGGCACAAGTTAGGAAACGTGATGTAGTAATAATTGACACTGGATTAAATGATTGAGCTGTAAATGGGATATGAGTGCACAGAAGACAGGTGCATGTGCTGAGAAACCCCGGGTGGGCAAGGCAGAGGGGAATTCAGTGTAGGTCAGATTTGATGGCCAGGAGGAAACTTCACTGCCTCAGTTTGATGCTAGAGGATGTCTCTGGCTGTAATAGATTGAAGAACTTCCAAGGGAGGCAGTTTGCAACTGTTAGGAATTGACAGTAATAATGAGGGGAAAAGAAGCATGTTAGAGGTGCAGCTTCAGTTGAGCCACTGAGGAGTGAGATGTTGGTTCACTTGAAGGGCACCAAAGCTGTGCAAGAACAGTGGAATTCTTGTTGCTCCTCCTCCTCTGCAAGAGGATGAGATCCTTTCTGAGCCTCTCTGTGCCCCAGTGTTTTACTGGGCATCCCTTTCACTGCAGTGAGTGGCTTTTTAGCACTTAGGAGTTGTCATCTTGCTTTGGGAGTAGCAGGAAGGGAGAGGACTGAATCACATCATTGACATAATATTTTGTATTTCTTTGTAATAAGTGGATGCTAACTGTCCTTGAGTGTTACTTCCCTTGGCTTTCTTAGAGATCCTTTGCTTATTCAGATGAGCTTATCTGCTATTTCCCTTCTTGTGAGGAAGCTTAAGGAAAATGAAACAAGGCATATTTTATTCTAGTATTTTTCTTTTTTTGTTCTCTGGCCCTTACCTAAAGTTACTAACAACAGAACAAACTAATTAGTTCCCTTGGCATCATGAGAATTGTCACTCCTCTTGTCTGGATTGTACTTTCTTAAAAAAATATTCTACTCTTTGTTTATCAATGATAAGATCTTAATTATTTCCTCATTGGTTGCACATACAAGGGAATATTGAGATACCAAAGTTTCTCTCTTCAAAAGCAAGGTACATAATTTCTGCTCTGTTCACCTGAGTGCTTTGTAGGAATGTGTTATTTGTACATCAGGTTTGTGGGTGTTATTAACAGACCAGCAGGTGCACTTTGCATGGTATAAATGGTTGGGGCTGTTAGGTAGGTAGCAGATGGGAATAGCACTGGGAAAACCAAGTGTGCTTGGGAAATTGTTTTGGAATATCTCCTCTGATAATTCACAATTGTTGAAAAGTAGCTTTATGGTGGCAAACTTTAGAGAGCTGTTTGTATGCAGCTGGGACTGAATTTACAGACTGTCTTTCTCTGACTTGCTAAAAAGCTAAGGATTGACAACCCCTTTCATCCTGCATTATCCAGTGTAGCTTTTAACTCCAAGAAAACTATGTTCACAAATTGATGCTCTGCTCCTTTGGGGTTGGTGCAGAAACATTAAATTGTACTAAAATATTCATATGTGAGTGCATTTAGCTGAAAGCAATTGATGTGCTTTTCCCTGGAGAGAGGGGGGAAAAAAAATTGCTGTATGGCCCTGCACTCCAGCAGACACCCTAACCACGCTTAAGAGTAATTACACAGCTTGGCTGATCAAAGGTTCTTAAAGTGAAAAAGAAACTGTAGTTGGGTCTAGTTCAGTGATGTGTGTTTCTTGAATGGAGTGGGTTCAGCTGCATCAAAGCTGTACATACTGGAGAAGTGTGTGATATACAGTGTAATAGAGATGAACTACTGTCAAGCCAGAAAATATTTTATTGCCTTAATAGCTTGTAATTGGAAGGAATCTCTTGTACAAAGCAATTTTGATCACAAAGATTTCTTTCTAATTTCATTGTCCTTTCACTCTTGCAAAGAAAATAAAATATCTGAGCTGCCTTTAAAAATAGTGTGTATGCCAGAGGGGTTTATTAAACTGGCCTGTTTAAAAGCATGCCATTGGTAGGATGATAAATTGATGTGCCTTGGAGGTTTTCAGCATAATTCAAGAATTGTCATAAAAATCAATAGCAGCTGACAAGATGCTTGCAAAGTAGCTACCTCAGCTTGTGGGGCACCTGTGGCTGCCCTGTGGTCTGTCCCAGCACCATTCAGAGGCTCTGGGAGCTGAGATAAAAACTGTTCTTGGAGTTCTCTTAAGCAAACGTCCTTTAACTGCCCCAAGGCAGCCTAAGACATATTTAAATATTCTCATAGGTATAAACAAAGTAGTATCATATGCCACAAATTATTCTATAAATAATTGCAAGAGTCTGTATGCACAGGAAAATAACTGCATAGGTATGTTGGTTATTGCAGTCATCTACATACAGCACTCCTGTGCATTTATCCAAACAGCATGGAACTGGCTGTATGGATTTGGGAGCCAGAGGTGCAGATGGATGCATGTGAAGTCTGCCAGTGTATAAGTTGGGTATGTCTGAAGCAGAAATGGAGTTTAGGGATGGCCAAGGAGGATTTTTTTCATTTTAATGATTAGCATGTAATGACTCTAAGACGTGCCATGGTCGTTTCTGTTGGAAAAATGTAAGTCTAGATGAATACTTGAACTAGCAACTGAGAAGGTGGATTTTTGATTTGGAATCTTGACTTTGAATATGATAAATTTGGGAGTTAGAGTTGTGGGGTTTTTTTAGGGTGGTTGTGATGCAAATCTGTGCTTATGAACTTGGAGGTCTCTGTCAGGGTCCTGTCTGCCAGCAGAGTTGTGCAGGACATTGTGTGGCAGGACAGATGAAAGCCTCTTGGCCTGTGTGCCAGTCTGTTGGCAGAGTCACCTTGGCTGCTTCTGTAGCCCTTGTGAGAAGCCTCGTGGTGCTGGTGCCCCCTTCACACGTGCCCACCATTGAGGTACTGAGCCCTCCAGCAGCAGCACACCTGGACTGTTGGTGCCTCCTTGTGCTGTGCTTGGCACAGTCCTGGCTCTTTGGTGCACTCAGTGTCCTGTGCCATGTGTTCCCTCCATCCTGCTCTTCCTTGCCACCAGCTCTCTTCCCTGGTGTCCTTTCCCTGTGCTGATGTCTGCCAGCAACTGCATAAAAATATTTGTGCATGGCTTGTACAGTATTTCCTATGTGAAATGAAGCTCCTGAGAGCCAAGACAATTTTCTAACCTGTCATGTCCATATACCACCAAAACTTTTACTTCCTTGACTTGAGTTGCTTTTGGCAGTTCATTTGTTCCTGGTGCTGTGAGCCCTTTGGTGTGGAATGTGTGTGTGCTGTTTTGTTGCCTGTTCTCATGTGGCACGGTGCTGGCAGCAGCCCCTCAGTGAAAATCTGCCTGTGCCCAGCAGGGAGTGACAAATGCTGCTCCATGTCCTGGACTTTGCTGTAAGTGCCTCTAATTGGGGGCTGTGGATCAGCTGCCTGACAGCAGGAATTAGAGCAATTTCCAGGATTCCAAAAAGCTGGAACTTGGTGTAAAGCCATGTCTAGCCCTTGAGAGGTGCAACCCAGACTCAGATTCATCTGTTCTGTGCCCTGTGTGGGTCTCCTGGCCAGATGAGCTTTGAAGGACCCAGAGCTCCTTGCAGAGCTTGCTGCTCTGTGCTGCCATGGCCCAGTACTCTGGCAGGGACTCTGCCCTGGGGTACCCAGCAATGACAGAACTCAGCAAAAGGCCTGATAGAAGTTAGTGATTTCAGGGAAAATATCAAAACAAGGTTATTACTCTGAAAATAAATAAGGATTTGGATTTCTCAATGCTTTATGTCCTCTGGATGACCAGTTGAATTCTTTTCAGGACAGCAGTGAACAGTCCTGAAGCTTTATCATTTAGACATTGTGGGTCCTTTGGGTCCCTGCTACTGAACTGCAGAATAGATTAAAACTAAGATTTAAGCAGCCCTGTCCCTTCTCAGTGTTGATAAGAACCCTGCTGTCCTGTGTGTTCTCTATATGAAAACATTGCTGAGGTGATCTCCTGTCAGGATCAGAGGACCAGTTGTCTGAACCAGGGAGCCAAAAGCACATAACCTAGAAGGCCATGGCCTAGATGCATAATAAATGCTTTTAGACAAGCCTGGTGATTTACAAATGTCCTTTTAATGAAACATCCTTGTCTTTCCAAGATATTTTAATAGAATATATTCATAGGCATCTGGCTCCTGGTTAGCTGGATTCTTTCCAAAGATTGAACTTCACAATGTTAAGCAGGCTGATAAGAGTATCTGGTAGTCTGGATGACTGGCACTTAATGAATTGCTCTAAAAAAAAATCAAATTACGATAATGTGTCTTTAAAAAGAGCTTGTATTAAAGACAGCATGATTTTAGAATAATTTCTCCTGTAACATCTGTTCTTTTATTTGGTATAATTAAAATATTGCATTCTTACCATGAGTTCTAATGTGGACATATTATGTTACATTGCAGCTGTGGTTAAAATGGATTGACCTCCAATAGTAATCCACTTGGTAAAAGCCTGCTGAGGCCAAGGAGTTTGAGTGTGTTCACCGGCTGTGTAGTTTTGTGGAAGTACATGGACCAGATTCCATCTTTCAATTTCAAAGGAAGCCTTTTTGATAGGAAATACTTTGTTTCTGCTTTATTGCCCCTTTTATAGGAGAGAGTTTTTGTATAAAAATACAGAAAACCATCATAAATTTCATTTATCTATTCCTATTTAAAAAACAATATAGTGAGCAGAGTCTGTAGCTGTAGAAACATCAGAAAGCAATCTTCCTTTTTTTCCTTTAATTGGTGTAATGACTCTGAGGCCTTCTGTATGGCAGAAGCCCCTGTGGGTCTGTTTGAACACTTTTGCCACTCTGTAGGTCTGTGCATGTCCCACAGCTGGGCTTGGCTCTGCCATGCTCAAAGCCACTTAACTGCAGTTTCAGCTGCACAGTGATAAGATTGTTTTTGACCCTCTTACCCTCCCTGGCCCCCCAGTATTATTTACTGAGTTAAATTAGATTTATATTTTCTTAGATAAGAATACCCCTATTTTTAAAAGAGAAATTATGTTAGTATTTGAGGCTGTGTCTTTTCTAAGCACATGTGTAGTACCACCTTTTGAGTGCTTTTGGTAGATGAGCCCCTAACTAAATTTATGTGCCAGTTTTCTGTTATTGAACAAATTGGTGAAAAGTACTTTAGTTTTCTTCTGTGATATTAGTTAGCTAAAGAGTACAGCTCTGCCTGCTTACTGGGACTTGTGGTACTGGAAAAACTGTCGGGGAGCTGAAATGCCCTTGGTTTTGGATAGATGATAGAATAGATGACTTCAGCCCAAGGAAAAGTCAGTTTTCAGCTGTGAATGAAACAGCTGATACAGATCTATTTACCTTTGCATTTTCATCTCTTTTGACTGTGAGACTCATGGAGATGTGAAACTGGGAGCCCCAAAGTGCAGGGCTGTTGGTGTAGCTGGGGTACCCTCGGTACTCTGTGTGGGAGTGGGTGGGGGAGGAAGGTTCAGGCCATGTGGACATGGAACATGGGCTGAGGAGCACACACTGCAGCTCTGCAGTGCACCAGCCCACTCAGCTACCCCAAAGGTTTATCCTGCTCTCTAGGGAACCTTGCAAAGGCTAACACCTGAATTTCAGCTTTGTGCATTCTGTCTTAGGTAAAGGCTCTGAGGGGCTTCCAACAAAACCCTTGGTTTGCTCTTTAGGCACCTGCATTACCCAACTGTAGGTTATCTTCCTTAGCATTTGCACTGGGAATCTCCAGGGTCATGGATAACATGGATTGCCCTGGCCTTCAGCTAAGCCAGCACTGTATGTGTTTTTATGCAGACTTTATTTTTTCCCCTAATCTGTCTTTGCTAGATGCTCCTTTGGGATTCTCCTTCTGCAGTCACATTGCATCCCTGGGTGGGAAGGGAACCAATCATCAGTTGCCTTTAGTATTGAAAACTACTGTGATGTAAAAACTACTGCATGTAATTGATTTGGATTAAGGTTTGTGAGAGCTTACTGAGACTGTGGTGTGGGGACCAAAAATGTGTCTCTCTTGTTTTTTCCTAGGAACTTTACATTGCTGTGGGAATATCTGGAGCAATCCAACACTTGGCTGGAATGAAAGACAGCAAGGTATGTGAAGGTGGAAGTAGATTTTTGAGGAAGGAAATGAGCTGACTTCCTTGATTCTGCATCAATATTTCAGATGGTTTTTGTATTTCCTGCTGCTTTAAAACACTCTGACAGAAAAAAGATACTGTGGCAAAACCTCTCACACACTAGAAAAACCTCTGCACTACAAGCCAAAGTGATCAGTGGAAGCAGCTTAATTGACTTTGTTTAAGAAAACCCAGCCCAAAGCACATATGCCTGAATTCTATACAATAGTTCCATTTGCCTTTATTCCAGACTCTGACATATTAATTCATGCATAACAATGTGCAATTTGAATTATGAACTTACTATTCCATAAAGTAAAAGATGTCTCTGACATTTCTGCATTTAGCCATTCAAATGGAAACCTGCTATAAAATGGCAGTAAAACTTTAAAAGGTTTAACTCATTAGATGCCAAAGCAAATAATCCAAAATTGGAATTGCCAGTTTGGCCCACAGTGCAGTGTTTGAAAAGAGGAGCAGAGTTACCTGCTGACTGGTACTATCAAATGCCAGACATCAAAAACTGGAGGTCCTGCCTCCTGCAGTCGTATTTTAAAAAGGGTATGTTTTTTTTTTTTTCCTATTTTCAGAGAATGAACTTAACCAAGCCACAACTTTGAATAGTTTATAAAGCTGAGGAAAAGGGTTGCAAAGCTTTGCAGTAGTTTCTTGTGTTTAACCAGTGACAGACCAGTGAGTTTGTGACTGGTATTGTCCTCCTCACAAGCTAGCCTGTGTGGTGGGATGATCTCTGCTTTCTTAACATTTTTTTCCTCATGTATTATATAAATATTTTGGGGATGGAAATGATAAGCTTTCTAAAAGCACAGACTCGAGAGGTTTTATCATTAGTTGATGCAGTGGAGAAAAAACAAAATTCAAAATGTTAAGGGTGTGTGATGGGCAGGGGTGAAGGTCTGTGTTGGGAAGTGGGAATTGTGGCAGTGTATTCCCAAGGGCTTTGGTGGGACAGCATTGCCACAGTGTCCCCTGCTTGCAGTGCAGCAGAGGGAGAGTCCAGGCACAGCACTGCTGCCACAGCCACCTCAGCTCCTCTGGCACTGCGGGGCCACAGTGGCACGAGTGGCTTTGCCTGGAGTTCAGGCTGCAGCTGTGCCCGATGAGCAGCAGCCACTGGCTGAGAACGATACTGGAAGCTGCTAAGACTTGGTGTGACCCTCTTTGTGTTCATCTGCTGCCTTCTCTCAGTTAAGACTGCCAGCAGCACTGGAAACCTCTGCCTTGAAGTGCCAGAATTTCCTTTGTTACAGAAATGATACTGTAGCAAATTCCCTTTCTTACTGAGCACTGATATTACCCTGTTAACAGCAAAACCTCTGCTTTTATGGCTTTTCCAAAGGCATGTTTGATATTCTGAGGTATTCTGCTATAAGAAATAAGGACAGATGAAATTTATTGATATGCTTATTTAACCCTTCCTTTTCTCCCATCTCTGTTTTTAGTGTAAGCTAATGTGTCTATTGTAAAATTCAGATTTAATTAGTGGTATTTAGAATGTGTTCTGCCTTCCTTTTAGCTAAAGCATTTAGGTGGGGTAGTTATGGAAAAAGATCCAGTTTTCCCAAACAAAGAATTCTGCAGCCATGGGAGCTCTCTGGAGCATCCCCTGTCCTCCCTCAGCACTCTGAATTATCTGGCATTGTGAACTTGTACACTTCAGGATATGTTTTCCAAAGCAGTCAGATGCTTTCTACCAAGTGAAATGTATAATTTATTTGTTCTTTTACAGCAAGGTAGAAAATGCAGCTTTTGAGGAGACCTGGAGAATCGTTGCTTTCTTTCCTTATTTCTAATTCCCTCATGACAGTTCCCCTGTCTTTTCTTACTCAGAGATTTAACTCACAAAGTTCTGTTGTGAGCAAGGTGATGCTTTTGCTGCTTACCTGAGTTAGCAATGAGGTAGAGAACCAAATCTTACTGAAGTTACTTCAGCTGAAGGAGGCAGAGGAAGGACTAGACTACCAAACCAAAGCTTCAGACAGTTTTGCAAGTAATTTGTTCATTATTTTTGTGCTAAGGACAGAGCTGGCAGCCCCTGTGGAGTCACTGCCTGCTGGCCCTGGCTGGCCCTGGGCATCAGCCCCTGTGGGTGGCTCTGCAAGGAATGGCAGGGCCTCAGAAGGGTCAGAGAAAGTCTTTACTAGGCCACTACCCTCAGGGATCACAGCCTGGATTTGCTTCCTGCACTGCAGCTTGTCAGGGGAGGCTTGCATTTGCAAACAGGGGTAACTGAAGTAAAACCAATAAAGCTCGTGGGAGAACATTGCAAGGGCAGCATTGCTGCAGCACCTGCACATCCTTGGCTTTGAGCTGGCCACAGGGCAGGGGCAGTGTTCTGGGGACTGCCTGCTTACATGGGTCCTTTAGAGGGACTCTCAGGGGACAAATGGCCTGCCAAGAAATAACATTTTGGGGGGCCCTAAAACCACAGGATTTGTAAACTTTTTGAGTTACTGCCACTAGGCCCCTGCTTAGCCATTAGTTTTGTTGGACTTTGAGTGCAGGGAGTAAAGCAGACCCATGGAGTGTGGCTCCCTGGGTGTTGCAGGTAAGTGCCTCGGTTGGGTTGGAGCTGCCCCCAGCCCCTGCTCCCACTGGCAGTGTGGAGGTGGGCAGGCACTGCCTGGTGCTGTGCTTTGGGCCCTCTCTTGGTGCAAGCTCCTTCTGTGAGCTCTTGGGCTTGCTTGAGGATTCTTTTCCCTTCCTCTATGGAGTGCTCCTCATCCTGTTGCAGATTTTGATGAAGACACCCACCCATGCTTATGTTGCTGGAAGCTGTCACAGGCAGTTAAGGATGGTTCAGTGTATGGCAGAATTTAAACCAAGAAGTTTTCTGGGTCATTGTGTTGGGATTTGTTGTGCTGTTTTCTACTGTGGGACAAACTAAATCTTATGTGCCATTTTAAGTACAGGGGCCTCTGGCAGGGCTTTACTGTTCTTGTTGCAACTGCTGCCTCCAGGTTAGTTCTGCAATGGTGCAGCTTAGAATGTGCAGGTGAGCCTTTGTAGTAATTATTTTCTAGGCTTTTCAACAGGGAAGGACAGTAGAAGATGTGTATGGTGAGCAGGGAAGGGAGGGTTTTGGGTTCTTTTTCAGGGGGATTGTGGTGTATGTGGTGGTGTTTGTTTTTGAGATGGAAAAATATTAACTGCCCAGATAAATCTTCTGCTTCTGGGGCTTGGAGAGAATATAGCCCATTTCCTGGCCAAGACCTGGCCCTGTAATCCAGCCCCAGAGGATGATCAGTATCTCCTCATACGGTGTTTTAACTTTGCTTGCAGACCATTGTTGCTATTAACAAGGATCCAGAAGCTCCAATTTTCCAAGTGGCAGACTATGGACTGGTAGCAGACTTATTTCAGGTGAGGCTAAACTTGATGTTTAACGGGTAACTTTGGGAGGGCTGACAGGAGCTTACATGACTGTTAACCTTGTCTGTGTGAGGGTGTTTGGGTTGTTGTTTAAAAATCTGCTTTCTGATATCATGATCTGCATGCTTAAAATGGAATCCCTACAAGTAGGTTGTGTTGGGGTGGTGTGACAGCCACCTTGCCTCAATTCTGCTTTCCTGAGGTTGAACCGTTTTGGAAATAACCACACACAGGTGCTTGCGTGTGTTTTTAAGCCTCATAAAGTTTGGAAGTAGAGTTGGCAGGATTACTTCTGCCTGGGCTTGCTGCCTCACTGGCTGATGCCAGGAGGAGCCTGCAGTTCCCTCTGCAGCCCCCAGCCAGCCCTGTCCCAGTGGCTGTGTGTCACTGCCTGTGTGCGGCCACAAGTGTGAGTGTCGTGGCTCTGTGGAGGCACGGGCAGAAACTCTGCCAGCACTTAATGCCATTGCTGAAATAATGCCCACTGGCTCCATGGTGAGCACGGGCCTCTTTGTAAGCCAGAGACACAAGCACATTCTGAAGAAACACCATGTAGACAATTTCCTTAATAAATTTTGTACGAATGCATTATTTCCACCTAATGGAAATGTAGCTCTCTTAAATAATTAAGAAGCTTTATTCAGCAGGAGAGAAGTGGGGAGTGCTGTGAGCTGGGGTGACCCACGGCCCCTGGAGTGCTGTGCTGGGTGGGAGGGTGGGCAGTGTAATTGCAGGGCTGGGACTGCACAGGACGAGTTGCTGGGGGTCAGAGGGGAACATGCACTACCCTGGCACCGGTGTTTGCAGGCGGTGCCAGAGATGACGAAGCTCCTGAAGAAGAAGTGAGTGCTGGTGACGGGACCTGGCGCTGTGGAGTAAGGGCAAATAAAGGATTTTACTGGAAAAGAGGTGGGGTTAGTCACTGTGATGTCAGGATGATTGGTTTTTGTTTTTGTTGGGGATTTTTGGTGGTCAGTTGCATGGCACATGGAATGGTGGGGTGGAAGAAAGCAAGACAGGGAAGGCAGGTAAGAGAAGAAGGCAAGAGTGATATGAGGCAGGAGGCTGTATGTGTTTGTCAGTGTTTATTCCCATCTCCACACCCCTCCCAGCCATGCTCAGCCCTGGGCAGGTCAGGCTGGGGGGTCCGACTGGGGAGCCAGGCTGGGCCCAAGCTGTCCAGCAGCTCTGTCCTGCCCCCAGCACTGTGGGGCTGTGCTGGCCCTGGACTGGTGGAAGTTCCTGGCACAGTCCATGTGTCCCTCCAGGCACTGTGGGTCCATGCTGGCCTGACTGCTGGAAGGTCCCTTGGTCCCACATGGCCACCATCGGGCCCAGCTGGCCCAGAGCTGGTGGCAGGGCAGGTAGGTCATGTGCCACGGACACTGGTGAGCAGAGGCGATGCTGGCCTCTGTGCTGGTGGCCATTGCAGGAGATGCCGCAGGTTGTCTTCGGTACCACCACCTCGCCTCTGGCAGCCTCGCAGGCCAGCGTGGTGAGCGTGTCCCCACAGGAGTCCCCGTTCCCCCAGGCTGGCCCTATGCCTCAGGAACCCTGCCCAGCCGTGGCTCTGGGGGCCCCAGCGCCCCATACTTCTCCTCAATCGTTGGGGCACCCTGGGGGCAGTCGAGGAGTGGCTTGAGCTGGAAGACATCAAGACTCTCCTGGTTCCTGCGGTTGTAGACGCTGAGCCGGTGACCCAGGTCGGGGCTGGCCCCCACCGAGCCGGCCGGGCTGGGCAGCTTCAGGTTGACAGGATCCAGCCCCTTCTGCGCCAAGCAGGCCTCTTCCGACAGGGACGAGAGCAGCTCCTGCACCACGTTGTGCGGCACGCACGGCCGGCCGGGCCCCAGCTCGGCCCGCGGGCCCGCAGCCGCCTGGGCCGGCTCCTCGCAGGCCGTGCTGCAGTCCGGGGACGAGCCCAGCGTCTGGCTGCTCTCGCTGCAGCCCCGCGTGCCCGAGCTCACGGTGGAGCGAGAGGCGCTGCCCGACGTGAGGCTGGCAGAGGTCCCGGTGCTGCCCAGGCGCAGCGGCACCTCCACCGTGAACAGCTCCGAGGAGATGTTGGGCCGGTGCACGTCGATGGCGGCCGTGGTCACCACGCAGATGGCGGCCTCGGGGACTCCACTGTCTGCAGGGACAGAGCACAGAGGCAGCTCAGAGCCCAGCCGGGAGGGGCTGAAGGGGTACAGAGAGCTAGAGGAGTTCCTGTCAAACACTGTACCTACAGCGAGGTACACAAAGCCACGGTAGTGCACAGGCCCCCTTTAATTCATATATGTATATGTACAGTAACACAGCCCTGTCCTCCAGCCCCAGCTCTGTTTGTTTATAGGGGGAGCAGCTGTACAGGAGACACAAGTGTAACACCCACGCTGTGCTTCTATATGTGTGTGAATACTGTCACTCCCAAACACCACCACCTAGGGGTTTAGTTATAGAGCTAAAGGAGTGTGTATGTGTGCATAAGGACCTGCATCTATCACCCACTGTGCCTGCACGTGTACATGGACAGGCCATAGTCCCTCCCTTAAAACACCTGGAATTAGCTACTGCTACACTAGCACTATACAACTCCCCCAAACTGTACTGGTTTTTCTGTATGTGTGTGTGTACTCATAGGGATATACATACACAGCCACACACACATTTATACCTACACATTAACAATCCCAGTCTCTCGAGTCAGTCTTTAAATTATGCACACATGCCTTTGATGTATCCCCTGCTCTGTAGACTGGGGATGTATAGGCAGGGATACACAGGCACAGCTAATGCCACATACCTGTATATACATACATTTATTACATACAGTTCACAGGTGGATAGCTGCAGTCCCTCACCCCTCCCCACCCCACTTTATATACACATGATCTTAGAGAGAGATGAAGAATTGTGTCTGTATGAGCCCCATGTAGAACACATTGTACACAGACCTCCCGTTATACACACAAGATATAGTGCTCCCTTGACATATTTATCTACCATTTAATGAAATATATACAACCTCTCTACCTTTCTGTAGAAATGGATACATATTTCTCTGTGTATGAGTATTTATTGGCTAGATATCTATGTAAGAGATGATACCTATCCATGAACTTTGTATTAACATAGCTATTTATAAACACACCTTTAGATTATATGGAGATCCATATACGATACAGTGCACATTCATATCATATACAGACTATTAATCTGTGCTTCTCCTTTAAATAGATAGAATAATTCTCTATAAATAGAACACACCTGTGCTCTCACACACGAATATACTTACCTTTATACAGCAATACTTTGAGATATTTCTCAGTGTGTGTGTATTGCTGGGAAACATAAGCTATAGGGATATACAGAATACATCCGACCTATACATGAACTCCCCCTTGTCTGTTTATGTATATCTATATATCTATGCAAATACACATACACACATTTACATGTACCTTTTCACAGCTTTCCAAGTAGATTATGAGGCTCTGTAGAGAAATATATCAATATATAATACCACAGACCTCTCTCTATGCACGTGCAGACACACACATATATAATACATAAGTGTATCTCCACAGTCTCTCACCCACCTAATCTTTATATGTAGCTTTAAGCATATAGATATAGGGAAGAGCTGTATCTGTGCATATATTATATATACAAGCCCCAAAGGTAATATATTAGACCTATACATAGACACATACATTTTCGACATACATATCTGTGTATACATGTGTGCACAGATATAAAAAAACACATATATATCAACTATCTATAGGACATTGCAGTTCTCTCCCTTGGAAAACATAATTGTTACTCTTTAAATAGAGTGTATACAAGTACACATACATATGCTTACCTTTGTGTATGAATGTGTATATATAAATCTGGAATGTATATGGGGATATATATATAGAGATATATATGTATAACATGTATAGCTAATAATACAAGATATAATACATAACACCCTTAACCTTTATACATTTAAAATTATATACATACACCTTTTATAGATAGCAAAGTTTATTATGGGGACATATACACAGGGATATACATCTGTGTGTAATACAATATGCACCTATATATGCACCTGCCCCAGTTTAAACCCATAGCATCTATACCTGCATAGATTTCTCCATACAGATATGGGGAGTATGTGTGTGTCCATATGATAGATTACATATACATGCACACACACTGCAGTGTATGGTCCCCATAATAACACATTACACCTCTGAATATGCAGCATTTTATAGATGCACTGTGTAGTGCCCTCTTTAATTCTATACAATTGTCACTTGGACCTGCACAGCCTTCCCTTTGTGTGGAAATGCAGACTTGTCACCATGTACATACAGGGACAGTGTATATCAGGATATACATTGCAGCTGTACTTGCACATGTTCTGTAAGGGATATCACCCACAGCAGTGAGGTGTGTGTACATACACATACACCTTGGTAGAAAGCATCACAGGATTCAGGGGGTACAGAGAGAGAGAGATTCACACAGTGCTGTACACCTACACATTCCATAGAATACATCACTACAGAAATGCACTCTATCCCCCTCTCCCTTTTATAGACATATAATCTTCAGGTTTCTCCATACAGATGTGGGCAATATGTGCATACATGAACTCCATATAGAATATTTACACACAGATACATACACTATAAAACACAGCCCAGTTTATATTTATTTACTTAAATATATATAATGATTTATTACTAAAAAAAAAGATCCTACCTCTCTATGTGTGTATATTTATTTATGAGAGGCCTGTACATATATATAAAAATACATTGTACTTTTACCTGAGAACTTGGATATATCTTTCTTGCTGTCTGTATAATGGGGGTTAATATCAAGGGACCTGTGTATATATACACACAGATCTATAAGTGAACAGGATATGCCTGTATATACCTGCTCACTATATACACACACATCACCTTTCTGATGACATACAGGCAATGTGTGCATGGATAAAGAGTCCCCTATAAAATACAGCATATGGACTTCTGATCCATGGAACACACACTACTCCCTTTAAGTACAGTCTGCTCTCCTTAAATAGAACACACACCCCCACACATGTATATACACATACATACATACATAACATACATGTATATACACACATATATGTTTGTGTGTACATACAGAGGGACTGCAGATGCAAGGATATACAAGTATAATACATTATACAGAACACCAATGACACATACTATGCATATACAATTATATTACCTCCTCTTTTAATGTCTCTTGATGTATATTATGGGGGATATGCATCTATAAACAGTACCATATATGTTTACAGTACCATGTACCAGTGTATATATCTCTGTCTCTACACACACACAAATACACAGGTATATCCAGGGTATCCCCCCCAGTTTTATATATACATTTATCCATATAGAAGGGGGAGATATGTGTGTATCTGCCCCATATATAGGATATACTGTATATATCTCCAATGCTGACACACACACACATGAATGAGTATCTTTGTAGACATGTGGAATGTATATATACAGGGATATACATATGAAATACATCACTGTTGTATGTGAACACACACAAACTATGTATATATGTACAGACATGGTCCCTCACACCTTTCCCTTTTTACATACCCTAAACCAATGTACAGATTCATACATCTATATATATAGTCCTATAGAGCCTGGGGATGGATGTATGTATGTAGAGGGATAGACACAAATAAAACCAATACTTTATATCTCTATGTGCATGTGTGTACATTTTTTAAATAGCTCTCTATATAATTAATGTGTCTATGGATACCTAGGCTTTCTCTGTCTCACACACACATATATACAGATTTTATATACCCATATACACAGCTTTATATGTAGACATCCATATTTACAGAGGGAATGTCTCTATGCATAGATCTACACTTCCCCTTCATAATATATCTACATATGTAGACATATTTATAGAATACATGTGTCTATATATACACTCATGTCCTTTCTAATATATAAACCATATTTGTATTTAAACAGGCTCTCACATACCTACCCATATATATCTCTCCCTATATCTAGATATGTATCTTTACATACATTTATACAGCTATAAAATACCAATGTAGTACACAGATCTTTATCTTTGTATCTGTCTTCATATATGTGCATAAACAGCCTCATTTATACACACAGATACAGGACAAGCCTATATATAAAATTCCATGCACCTATATAAAGATAAGTATATATTTTATCTGTAAAATACACACAATAACATGCATAAAATAGATTAGAAAGAGATGTATATGCAGAGAGTCTTATACACACTTCTAAAATATATATGTTTTGAAAGAAAATCTATAGACACACTTTTTCCCCTCTGTATGCATCGATGTGGGGAATTTGTATATAGGGATATAATTTATAATGTAATACCTATACATGATACACATAGAGATAGATCCATGTTCTGTCATACATATGATACATATTAATAATATATGTATATAGCCATTCACACCCCCTTGATTCATATTATCTAAGAAATACAAAATATATGAATATACAGTTTCTCTCACACATATGTATCAATATGTATCTATCCCCATATATATGGGATAGCCATATATATACACACATGTATGCTACACTTAAAGTATCTTTATACAGACTGTGTATAGACACATAGTCCTATCTAAGTGTATGGATATGGCTATGGATACATAATAATTACACCTATATGTGGTAATGTATATAAAATACAGATCTGTAGACACAAGCATGTACAAATGCCTTTGCAGATGTTTCAGTATAAGGAGCACACATTAGCTGTATTCATATCCCATACCATGGCCTGTGAACAGACACACCAAGGCCTCCCCATGTACAGAAGTGACACAATGTACATATACTATACAATACTCATGTGCTTGTAGGGTCATGGTCTCCAGTGCCACCTCTGCCATGGCAGGGACACCTTCCACCATCCCGAGGTGCCCAGCCCTGTCAGCCTGGCCTTGGGCACTGCCAGGGATGCAGGGGCAGCCACGGCTGTGCCAGGGCCTCGCCCTCAGCGCTCCCAGCCTGGCCCAAGGGCAGCTCCGGAGCCTCCTCTGGACTCGTGCAGCAGCTCCACGTCCTGCTGCAGGGATGCAGGCTGATCCTGCTGATGCTGATCCTGCTCCAGATCGCTCCTGTCGGGCCGGAGCTCGGGCAGCTCTGCAGGGGGAGCTCACCCGAGCAGGGCAGGCGAGCTCCAGCTCCGTTCCTCGGGGCTGCTCTCCATCCCCCGGTGCCAGGCGGGGCCCGTGCTGGGCAGTGCCCGGACACAGGGCCGGGACCTTCCCTTTGGCCCTGCTGAACGCCGGGAGCATCCAGGAGCCCCTCGGCAGCCTGCCTGGATCCCACTGCATGCCAGCTGGGTTTGCAATCACACAATCACTCTCTCTTCTGTTTAGTATTTACATAGCTTCAGCTACACAGAAATCTATTTCCATGTGTGTGAATGTATATACAGGGTTAAAGATATACATTATACAGAGATATATTTTCATTCCTGTAATATATACACATGTATTTCTATGATATATACACATATATTCTGACCATCTCTCACACTCCTTTATACATTTTATATATTTAATATATGCATTCTAATAAAATATCTCACTATGCACAGAGACACAGCCTTTCACATGTCTTTCCTTTTGTACAAAGATATATCTATGTATACACAAATCACAAATACCTTTACATATGTATAAATCTGCTCACATATTACCCATATGGGGATGTGTCTATGTTAGAGAGACATATATGATACACTATATACATGCATGTACAAACACATGTATGTTTACTTACATCTTTATATGTGTATCTGGTTTTGTGTGTATATGTGGGATACAGACAATACACTATAGATTTATATACATACACATGTATACGTATTTTATATATATACTAGACACATCCTTACACAGATAAATATTTCTATATATACCTATATTTTACTATGTATGCATACTGTATATGGGGATAAAGTATGCAATACATAATACTTATATATATATATATACACATAAATGCATATATATATATGATTATACACACCCACATACCTTGTGTATATTCTGTGTACATGTATATGCAGGTACACACACATTGGGTTTTTTCCCATAACCCTGTGCGTGTATATATATATATATATATAAGTGTGTGTGTGTATGTATATTTATATGGGGATGTATATGTGAGGATATACATTTGCAACACATTCTATTTCCCTGGCCCCACTGTGCTGGCAGCCAGAGGGCAGGGCTGTGCAGAGCGCCCAGTGCTGACAGGAACCCCCAGTGGTGCCCAGCAGGGCTGTGCAGAGCCCCCAGCACAGGCAGGAACCCCCTGTGGCAGCAGGATGCCTGCCAGGAACATCCATTTGAAGGCTGCCCTCGGGTCAGGGCCCAGCTCCTGACGTTTCCCACCATTCAGTTTAACCTTTCTGAAAGGTTCCCAGCATGGTGCTGGGCTAAGCTGTCTCCCCACTTCTTTTCTCTTCATTTATTTTGTCCCTACTGTTCATTCTCAGATCCATTTGAACTGCTCTGTGAGCTGGACAACCCAGCCACAGGGAATTAACCTCTCCCAGATCTCCAAACTATCCTGAGTGCCATCAGCAAGAGCAAACCTGGGGCCCTTCAACTTTCAGAGTGACTACTGGCACACACTTCCATGGACCAAAGCAGAAGACTCTGTGGTGGGTTTCATTTCCAGGCCAGACCTAC
>VXBI01014713.1:724141-778057 GCA_013397375.1 Toxostoma redivivum | reverse complement strand
TTTTATATATATACTAGACACATCCTTACACAGATAAATATTTCTATATATACCTATATTTTACTATGTATGCATACTGTATATGGGGATAAAGTATGCAATACATAATACTTATATATATATATATACACATAAATGCATATNAATACTTATATATATATATATATATACACATAAATGCATATATATATATGATTATACACACCCACATACCTTGTGTATATTCTGTGTACATGTATATGCAGGTACACACACATTGGGTTTTTTCCCATAACCCTGTGCGTGTATATATATATATATATATAAGTGTGTGTGTGTATGTATATTTATATGGGGATGTATATGTGAGGATATACATTTGCAACACATTCTATTTCCCTGGCCCCACTGTGCTGGCAGCCAGAGGGCAGGGCTGTGCAGAGCGCCCAGTGCTGACAGGAACCCCCAGTGGTGCCCAGCAGGGCTGTGCAGAGCCCCCAGCACAGGCAGGAACCCCCTGTGGCAGCAGGATGCCTGCCAGGAACATCCATTTGAAGGCTGCCCTCGGGTCAGGGCCCAGCTCCTGACGTTTCCCACCATTCAGTTTAACCTTTCTGAAAGGTTCCCAGCATGGTGCTGGGCTAAGCTGTCTCCCCACTTCTTTTCTCTTCATTTATTTTGTCCCTACTGTTCATTCTCAGATCCATTTGAACTGCTCTGTGAGCTGGACAACCCAGCCACAGGGAATTAACCTCTCCCAGATCTCCAAACTATCCTGAGTGCCATCAGCAAGAGCAAACCTGGGGCCCTTCAACTTTCAGAGTGACTACTGGCACACACTTCCATGGACCAAAGCAGAAGACTCTGTGGTGGGTTTCATTTCCAGGCCAGACCTACACCCCTGCTCGGTCTCAGCTGGTTTACAGCACACAATGCAATGCAATGATACCTCTCACGTTTGTGTTTTCAAATAACACTCACCGCTGCTGGGCTCGTTGTAATACCGACTGATGTAATTGTTCATGTCATCCTCTGAAAGAACAGAAAGGCAGCCCTTAGAAGACAATTTATTTCATTAAATGGATGAATCCCACCCTGTGGAAGGCTCTCCTCTCCTTGGCATGCCCAGAGCCCCCTGCTCTGCATTTTTAGGCCATGAGGCCTGAGTGCATTACACCCATCCACGCTCTGGCTGCAGCCAGCACAGGGACTGGATTATCCTTTGTCCCAGTCCTTTGCAGCACCAGCCTGGGACTGAGGCACTTTGGGCTCCAAAGGAAAGGTGCTCTGTGATCTTTCCAGAGGCTGATGGGGTCTGGCCATTTCCCCTCGCTCTGCAGAGACAAACCCAACACTGGCCTGTCCCTGGCCAGCAGGGCCCTCCCACCCAGGGCACACAGATAAACCTGGCATTGATCCTGACAGGCTGAACCAAGGACACCAGCACAGACAGACCAGCACAGACAGACCAGCACAGACAGACCCATTGCTGCTGCACACTGACATCCCCAAGTCACCTCCCCCACAGGAGAAAGGGAGGCACCATGTATGATTTTAACGTGTAATTCCCTACCTGCTAAGATAATGCCTTTTCTTTTCCATTTTGAATAAATGAAGAGTAATTTTGGTATATATAACACATGCATATAAATATACAGCATTTAGTGTAATGTTAGCATTACACTATTTGTTGGCTTAAAACCTATTATAAAGAGTTTTACTAATCAAGAGTGTAGTAGTAAACTTGCAGTACATGCTCGAGAGCTACACCTGAACTTCAAAAGTAAGTTAAAAATGAAGATGTGACCACAGAAGGGAAAGCAGCAGCTCTATTGCATGTACAGATTTTAGATGCTGCAGATGACAGAGGAGATTTACTGTGATTTTACAGAAAAGAAGAACATTTTACCATTGTGGAAGAAACTATAAACTTCTCTTGTTCTGAGCAGCAGGCAAACACTGCTGCTACGATGCAGTATTGGCAGGCCCCAAGAATGTCAGGCTTCCAAGCAACCTGACCTGCCCAGTTTGTGGTGTATCTGTGCTCTAAAAGCATTCTCTCCTTTTAAGTGCTCTTTTTGATACCATGTTTCAGAAACCCATGCTCATCCCTTTGAGCCAGATTTCCTTCGTCCCCCTGGGTCTCTGTGGCTGCAGTCCTGCCTCATCACAGCACATTGCGGTTTGCAGGTGAAAGAAACAGATGTTTTCTGGGGAACACTTTCCTCACACAACAAGACCCAAACCACCAAGCACTCTGTACCTGAAATAGCTGCACTCATAAGAAGGCAATCTAACCTGACACTGAAAG
The DNA here is from genome assembly GCA_013397375.1 of Toxostoma redivivum. Lineage (NCBI taxonomy): Eukaryota > Metazoa > Chordata > Aves > Passeriformes > Mimidae > Toxostoma > Toxostoma redivivum. The sequence goes on along the minus strand of VXBI01014713.1, from coordinate 775,767 downwards.
GCAACGTGGTTGTTTTCCTGGTTTCACTGGATCTTAAAAGCTTTTTCGGCCCTTGTTGATCTTTAAATGCCTGCAGTCAGAGGTGTGCTTTGTGCTAATGTCTGAGTTTAAAAAAGAGGCCTCAGAGTAGCTCAAGGCGATGCTGCTGGATTAGGAGTACATTGCAAGGCTTTCCAGCTATCTGCTACTAAAATACACTTCATTTCAGTCATGCATAATTGATACTCTCAGTGCCACCAGGCCTGCCAGCCCTACACACACAGGCTCTGGTTCAGAGGATGCCTGTGTAGCTCTACTTCTGGTAGGGCACTTCCAGCATCTTGGAATCCAGTTCTGAGCAGACCACCGAGGAAAACAGCACAGCACTTTGGCTGGACCAGGGTCATCCTCCCTGTCACCTGACAAAAGCCACCAACGGGGCCTTGGGTGCTTCCAGTACAGTCCCTCCAATGCCAGACACTTTGCATCAAAGACAGGAAGCACTTGGAAAAGTTACTCACCTGCTCTTCGTGTTTTAATGTTCAAGTCAAGGCTTCCTTAGGACTGCCCTGCCCACCTGTGTGCCAGCTGACACAAGGTAGCAGGGCACTGCTCCCAAACACAGCACTGTGTCCAAACCAGGTTAGCAGAGAGAGCTCTGCATGGCAGCAGTGGGCAATGCCAGACCTGGAGAGGAACCCCAGAAATGCACTGCCCCTGCTCCCTTCTGGGAGGAGAATCCCAGCCTGGCCTGGACCTGGGTGTGACCACTGGCACACATTGGGGGAGCTCCCAGCTCCTATTTAATGTTATTCTGTGATGGCCTTATTAATGTCACTGCTCACCACTGTTATCTATTTAGCTATAAATTAAATATGTATGTATAACTATATCCATATGTGCATGTGTATGGAAATATAAAACATATATATTCAACCTTGAATAGTTTCTTATGAATAAAAACCAATAAAGAGTAATGGAATAACAGCAGCAGAATAAATATTTCAACAACAGATTAAGTTTCTGAATCATTACATTAAAGCAAACTGACAATTAACAAACTCATCTGAGTCATATGGGAGTCTCAGCTGCTTTGGGCATTGAAGGTTATGAACAATTCCAGTTACCTCCCATTATATTCTACACATTGCTGAAAAAAGGAGTTCAAAATAATCAACAAATACCCAACAGAAAGCACCTATCAGTGCATGTCAGATGTCCCCAAGAGCCCCAGCTGTGCACAGCATCACAGGACACAAGCACTGCTCAAGTGCTCGTGGGGAGTCTGAGATGAGTCCCTGCTCGGAGTGGGGGTCCCATGGGATCAGGACCAGCTGGTGGCACGCAGGAAGAGCAGCTTTTCACAGGGGCCAGAGCACCTGTACTATTTACATTCTACACAGTGTTTTCTGCTGGCAGTCTATTCCACTTTCAGCTGCAGAAAGGGAGTTAAGAAATACTTCATTCTTCACAATTCCCATAGGGTTTTAAATTTTATTTTAAATTTTATTTCTGCCATCTTGGCATTTTCAGGATCCAGATTTAATTTTTCTCCTTTCCTAGCAATAAATGCATCTCCTCCAATACACAGAAATGTTATCTGCACTTCTTTTTCCAGAAGACAGACATCTTTAGCTATAAAGATGCCCAAATGGTATTTATAGCAAAGTAAAAAACTGGCAGTAAGTAGGAAGGAAAAGCATTTCCCTCTTAATTCCCATGAAAATGTCTGTGGGTGGTGACTGGGATCCTCTTGCTACATGTACCAGCAAGAATCACAGAAACTTTTCTGTTGGAAAAGGCCTTTAAGATGGAGTCTACCAGTGAACTAACACTGCCACTAATCCGTGTCCCTCTGTGCCACACCCACCCTTAATCATGACCCCAAGGAAATGTGGATGACAGGAAATGTAGTGATGAAGACCCAAAAGGTGTGAGCTGAGAAGGAAGAGTGAGGCAGCTCTTCTCCATATGAACAGCTGTGGTGAACAAGGATGGATGTCCAATCATCCCTGCATGGAGGCAGTGAGAGCCTGTGCAGGATTCAGCTGAGCAGGGGAGGGAGGGAAGGAAGGAAGGAAAGGAAAAGAAGGATTCCAGGAAGGGAGGAAGGATTCCAGGAAGGAAGGATTCCAGGAAGGAAGGAAGGATTCCAGGAAGGGAGGAAGGATTCCAGGAAGGGAGGAAGGATTCCAGGAAGGGAGGAAGGATTCCAGGAAGGAAGGAAGGATTCCAGGAAGGATTCCAGGAAGGAAGGGAGTAGAACAGGCTGCTGCTGCTCCCTGTGCTCCATGAGCAGAGTTTGCTCAAGCAGTGTGGGCTGCCAGCTCCAAGGGGTGAGGCAGCAGAGACCACAGAAGGACAGTGGGGCTGCCTCCAGCACCATCAGAGCTCCCAGCCCACAGAGGGAATGTGTGAGTGGGAGGCTGCTCACACAAACCCTCCCTGCTCTGCCAGCAGCCCCTGCAAGGCTGCTCACTGCAGTGCAGCCCCATCTCTGCTGCTGCCCAAAGCCCAGTTATTGAAAAAATGTGTGCTTCTCAGTCAGGCCTGTCTGACAACCACTGGATTTTGTCTGATGAAGGTTTCCAAGTTATCTGCTTGTTCTTTTCCTGCAGGACTCCAAACACACGCTGCAATGGTTCAGGGAGTAATAAACTACTTAGAGTACAGTGCCATATAATCTCATCTGACCCATGAGAAAACATTGCAATCTCTCTCTCTTGGCCCCATAAAAACCTAATAAATTTGGTGAAACATATAAATGACATTCCACCCAAGGCAGATTTCTTTCAGTTCTAGAATGCCTCAACAGTGATCTTTAATTGTTTCATCAATGCCTTCAGTGAATGATCTGCAATTACCCTGCATACAAGAAAAGGACTTAAATAGGGGATTTTATTTTGAAATATTTCATTATTGGAATATTTTATTTCATTTTTTTATTGCCACTGGTTGTACTGCCTTCTGTGTCTCCAAGCTGAATTTTCTGAACTGGAAGGTTATTTTTTCTGCAGCCTCCCACTAAGGAAGTGAGTCCTCAGAGTAATGTCTTAGCCCAACTTCCTTCCAGAAAACAGTCTTTACTAGGAGGTTTCTAAAGAGGCAGATCTTTCATCTGTTTCAACAGGAACCAGGAGCAGCCAGCTGGCACTTTCCAGGAGACTTCCCCTGCTTTTGGTCTGAAGACAGATTGCCACAATAGTGCAAGCTGCAGTACTCACACAAACAGCAACAGGTTCAGCCTGGTTCTAAGTCACAAATCAACCTGGGGCCAAAGTCATTGTGCAGAAGGAAATCTGGGATGTGCAACAGGCTCCATTATCAGCAAATGCTGCTGGGACAGAAACCCAGAATCCTGACAATGAATGGGGGGCTTTGGGCCTCAGATGGTGCAGCAGGAGCACTGTGAGCTGACTGGAGCAGGCTGGGATGGAGCACAGCTCTGTGCCAGGATGGCCTGGGGGACTCTCAGTGCTCTTCCCAACCTTGTTCCCTCAGCATGGATCAGCAGCTCCACATCTGAGCTGGCTCAGTACACTCAGCTCCAAGCAGACTCAGAGGAACCTGGCTCTGTCTCTGTCAAACAGCAACATTTGCTGAGTCTAAAATACAAAGCTGAGGAAGAATTTGGCTGCCACCAAAACAATCATCAAGACTAGAAAAAAACTAAGCAAAAGATTCAAGAACGAACTGTTATAAACTGGCAACAAATAAGTGTAATCTGAGAATCAGGAAAAGACTTGTAATACTTTAGAAGCCAAGCTGCTGGAAAGGTGGCAGAGGGCAGAACACATCACTGCTGTCACAGGGAGCACCATCTGCTCATGAAAGGGATCCTTATGAAAGGGCTGCATGCTTGGACAGTGGAAAACATTCCAGTTCTGTGTTCCTTTACCTGTCAGCAATGTCTTCACACCTCCTCACATTAATGATGAGAGACAACTTCACCCTCACAGCTGTGACTGCAGGCTCACCCCTTCTGGGAGGGAGCACTTTCTACCCCACCCATTTGGTGACTATGAAATACAAGAGCCTCCCTCCACTAACTGCACACACATTTCTCTAAGTGTTGCTTAAGGTTTAATTCCTTTGATTCCTGCCTGGCTGGTCAGTGCACAGAGAACCACAAAGCCTGCAAAAGGCACCTAGAGAGAAGCCAAGCTGAAGTGGTGTGCACTTAGATACTCCATTTCCAGGAGCAGACTTCAAAGAAGATACATTTCAGCATTTGAAAATAGCCATAAACTATTTTTTATCTATTGTTTTGTACTAACAGGGTTCTCTTAGAGCACTAACAGATGATCACCAAAGGAACTGGCTTAGAGTTTAAAAGCATCCAACCAGCTCAGACTGCCTTGCAAGGAACAACTGACAAAATCCTTTCCAGTGCCCTGCTTTGCCTTCTCAGACAGCTTATGAATAATCTTTAGGGAAGTCCTCTGAAGCTCCAGAATTTTTCATGCTCCCCTCCCAATATCCTACTTTCTTCACTTACAAAGCAGTGGGTACCTATGGGGAGGGCAAACTTTACATTTCTTTAAAGCATGATCATAAATTGCAACAGTCCCCCAAAGCAAAAGACTCACTGCTAACCCCATAAAAATGGAAATTTGACTCAGAACAGTTAAAAAAGGTTTTTGGCCATGTGAAGTTCCGGTTCTTGCTCAGAGGAACAGAAGGGTGGTATATTAATCTTACAATATGGCAGAACTGTAGAACTTCAAAAACTGAAATGATATATGCAGGAAAATGAGGAATTTCCACTGGGGACTCTAACTCATATGTTATGGGAGAGATTAAAGAATAATAAATTTTGGAAGGAAGTATTAATGGCTAGAGGGGGCACTGTGAACCTGGCATTCCCTGAAGCCTGGAACTTTGTATACCAAACACTAAAAATGATTTGTGCAGAACAAGAAAACATTAGCTGTTATTCTCACCATGACCAGTTACACACTGTACGAGGCAAGAAGTCCTTTATAATTTAGAATTTCCTTTATAATTTAGAGATTAATAGATAGGATGGTATTTGCCGTTATGTGAAATAGTAACCATGTCTGGGAAGAAGAAAGGAGCACTCAGTTTATTTCCCTGCTCTCACAGAAGGGCTGACCACAATGGTCCTGAACATCATTAGCCATGCTGCCATGCACTCACAGGCAGCAGCTTTCAGCCCAAGCTCTTCACAAACAGAGCTGAAGTGCTCTCAGAGTGCAGCAAATGTCAGAGCTCTGCCCTGGGTCTGCAGCTCCTCCAGCCCTGCCCTTCTCTAGGGTCTATTTGTTTCTTGCTGTTGATACTGGTACCCTTTGACTTGCAGGCTGAAAACAGTTTCAAGCCTTCACATTTGTCTGCTCTGGAGATAAAATTCTTGGCAAGAGAAATAAAACCTCAATTTAAAGCAAATTGAAGGTGAAAAAAATCCTGCTTCTTTACCATATTAATTAGGAAATGCCATATATCCAGACATTTTCCATGGAATTATTCCTACTGTGTCAGGAGGTCTCCTGGTGAACTGCTCTGGGGAGACAGAAGTGTGAGGCAGCAACCAGCTCATTGTTCTCAGAATTAGCACAGGACTGGCCTTCAGGAGGAGACATGAAATGTTAGCTGGGGAGTTATGGGACTCTCTCAGAGCCCACTGTCCATCTGGACCAGAGCTCCTGCTTCTCCCAGTCTCCTACCTGCAATTAAGGCACTTTAAATACAAAGAGCAGGAGATCTGCTGAAGGAAAATCTGGGTGAAAATATGCAATTGACAACTCCCAAATCAGCCAGCACACACACAGCTCTCCTGGTGCAGGTCACTGTGTGTCCCTACACAAACTCCCTGAGGTGCTGCACGTACCATGTGATACTGGGGTTACCTGACTTACTTTACTGAATGCTGTACTAAATGGTTGCACAAAATCCTGTGTAAATACCAGAGTACAAGCTACAGCTGCCCTTGAGGAGCTTTAACTTATGCACTGTCCCATAAAACTTCCAGGTAGGGAAATGAGTAAAAAGTCTCAATGCTTTCTTATTCCATCAGCCCTTCACGGTGAAGAATTCTGCACTGAATGTTTCCATTGTTCAATATAGATGGGGGAAATAAGATTAGCCTGAGATGGAATATCCCATTTTCTCATGCAGTATGTTCTCTAGCCAACTCAAGCTTGCTGGTTTGGCAGAATTCAGAGGTCTCTGAAGACAGTGATTTTTTGAAGGTTGACAAAGTTTCATTTGGCAAAAACACATGCATTCCATTCCATCCCCCAGCCTCAGGTGTTCTATGTAGGGCTAATGTTCTGCCAGAGCATAAAAGAAGAGCACATCAGAGCCTGTTCTGCCAAGCAGCTGAATCGTGGCTCTGAACTGCTGCTTTCCTCTGGACAGTGAGGTGACCTGGTCCCTCATTTCTCCTCTCCCCAACATTGCCATGGCAGTTTTGTTCCAGAGCTCACGAGTGCCAACTCAGAATGATCAGCTGCAGCCCTCACTCTGGATCTTTAAAACACAGCTTAGAGAAAGCACAAAGCAATCCCTAACGTGGTCTGACACACAGGGTAACTTGCAAAATATAACCCTTGACCCAAAGGTCAGGTGTTAAAACACTGGGGCTGAAGTTCCTGGCAGAGCAAGTGGTGTGGGAAGCGCTGAAGGCAGCACAGCCAGTGTGACTGCAGGAGAGGCAGCAGGGTACAGGAACTGTCTGCCTGTGCTCTGCAGAGCCAAGCTCTGAGTACTGCACATGCCTCAGCAGGTGGGGAGCTGGGAGGTCCCACACCAACTGCACGTGTCCTTCCCACACAGAGGACAGGGAGGCACCCCCAGCCATGCCTGCTTCCAGCTGGCTCAGCACAGGCAGCTCTGGCTGACACTGCACTGCTCAGGAGGTGCAGAACGAGCAGACACTGCCAGCATGCAAAGGGAACATGGTGAAAGCTGTTGCAGCACCTGCCAGGTTATCACTGGGAGTGAAATTCGGTGCTGGAGAGCAGAAGAAAGCCCCAGTCAAGGTTGAGAGGGAGAAGAATGAGGCAGGGCTGGTGAGGATCCTTACTGCCCAGAGGTAACTGCCTTCTCCAGCTGTCAGCTGAGATTTCCAAGTTACACAGAAGAAATCCATAAGCCAGCACAGCAAAATAATTTGGGAAATGCCAGGTGAAATGCTGTGCCTCAAGCCCAGGCCCTGGGCTGTGCTCACTGACCAGCACTGCTGGTGGGTGGTGTTTCCTGCAGCCAGAGCTGGGCCCTGTGCTGGCAGCCCCATGTGATGACAGACCAGACTGCCACAGACTGCTGGCCCTTGCTGTGACACACAGGGAATTTCTCCTGTCCAGCTCCTGCCTCATTCCACAGAAACTACCTGTTCAAATACAGCCACCCTAATTCAGGTACTGACAACAACCACTCAAAGATCTTGTATGCAATATATCATACAGTGCAAGAAACATTTCCTCTGGTACTTTTAGATCTCCAGAAATTGGGAATTTATTCTGTGTACTCAGTATAAATTTTTAAATAGAACATAACTGCACCTTACCCAATATGTGAAGCAATCCATGTTCTCTTATTTGCTGAATGTCTTTTTTTCAGTGAAAAGCACAAATCCCTAATCATGTAACCCAAGTGCAGAAGTCAATCCTGAAGATTGGGTGTCTAGTTTGTTGCAAGCGTGGGCAGCATTTTGCAGGAGGACATGAATAATGAGTAATTCTGTTAACCTGGATGTTGGACTTAATACCTTGGACAGAAGAATTTTTAGATCAACCTCCACAGCACTAAAATTTCAGCAAGCCTCCTTACAATGTGTGCAACACTCTTCAGTTCCAAATGTAACCCGCAAGGAACACATGCATAAATTATAATATATCCACTGGGGAAACCTCTGAAATACTATAAAAAAGAGGGAAATGCATTTTAGGGGTCAGTCTGCCCAACTGCCTGCTTTTAAATACAATTTCATATCAGGAATAATTAATGGCTTTACTGTAGTTAGTGCTTAGATATTACAACGAGGAAAAAACCAAAACAATTTCTTTCATCACTCTGCAGAGAAAGGAAAGGATTATAATTTGAAAATGTCTAACAGCTTTTAAAATATCTGTGCATTGAATTCTAAGGAGTCTGACTGACATAAAGATACTGTACAAACTTCTAATTCCTACAGATTCACAATAATTAAGCTAAGATGATTAAGGAAGACTAACATACCACTAAGGCAGAAAGTGTTGTATCCTCTGGAATATTACATCAATCCAGGAGACATTCTGCACTCCACAGAAAGGCTGATGGATCACAGGAAAGGAGCTTTGTCTTTCCCAGAAAAAAATTCAGGTCTAGCACTCAGATAATAAAATCTGATCCAAGTAAATGTGTTGTTATCTCCCTGAAGCACAGAGCTGCCCAGCAGACACTCTGAGGTAGCAGAGTGCTCCTGCCCACAGCCACGTTGCACTCAGATGTGCAAGCAGGATGCCCACACTGCACTTCCTCCTCTCCTGGCACCAGGGCTGCCCTGCCCAACACTGGCAGCTTTAGGCAACTGGGGAGAGCACAGCCTCCAGCCAAGGCAAGCCCCACAGCTGATACAGGAGTCCTCTCCAAACCACAGAAACGCAAGTGGCCAAAGACCAAATCTGTTTTTCAATGTTCTTCCCAATTTCCCTGCTTTCACCTCTGAGTGATTATCCTTTGGCCAAGTTTCATTTGGCTGCTGCTTCCCTAGAGTTTGATGGATCTCATCATGAGGACACTGGGAAGGTACATCACGACCATTTTCTTCCCCTGTCATTTCTTTGGCTCTGTTTAGAACCTGCTCCCAAACACCACAGCTCCTACCACTTGAGAGCAGATGCAGCCTCTCTGCAGCCTGCAGGGAGCATCAATCCCTGCAGGAGTGGAGGTGCTCCTGGGCCTCTGCTGTGCAGGGAGCATCAATCCCTGCAGGAGTGGAGGTGCTCCTGGGCCCCTGCTGTGCAGGGAGCATCAATCCCTGCAGGAGTGGAGGTGCTCCTGGGCCCCTGCTGTGCAGGGAGCATCAATCCCTGCAGGAGTGGAGGTGCTCATGGGACCCTGCTGTGAATGGAGCATCAATCCCTGCAGGAGTGGAGGTGCTCATGGGACCCTGCTGTGAATGGAGCATCAATCCCTGCAGGAGTGGAGGGGCTCCTGGGCCCCTGCTGTGAATGGAGCATCAATCCCTGCAGGAGTGGAGGGGCTCCTGGGCCCCTGCTGTGAATGGAGCATCAATCCCTGCAGGAGTGGAGGGGCTCCTGGGCCCCTGCTGTGAATGGAGCATCAATCCCTGCAGGAGTGGAGGGGCTCCTGGGCCCCTGCTGTGAATGGAGCATCAATCCCTGCAGGAGTGGAGGGGCTCCTGGGCCCCTGCTGTGCACAGCAGCACTCACCTCGTGCAGGGCGCAGCTCAGTGATGCTCTCAGTGGCTTCGTCGTCCGAGTCCTCGGTGGCCACCACCTTGTACCTCTTGCTGCTCTGTTTGTTCAGCACGTGAGGGACCTGCAGTGCAGCCTCTCTCTCTGCAGCCAGGTCCAAATCCTGCTGAGCAAGGTGGGCCCTCAGCTGCCTGATTTCAAACTAGAGGAAAAAACAATACCACAAACTGATGTCATGTGAGCACAGCCAGAAGTTTTTATGCTACAGTTGGGGACCTGTGACTCATTTCATCACTAAACAGTCTGGTAAAACAAATAGTGTGCTTGAGCCAGGACATGAGTCCAAGCTGGTGGTGCTTCCCCAGAGCCTATGTGAGCTAGACCACTGCTCACATAATCTAAGGACAATGACTGCCTCATGCTAGTCTTCTATTTTGCACAGCTGTGTCCTGAAGGTAAGATTTTGGACACTTTTAACAAGTCTTACTGCCCAACCTCATGTAACCTTTACAGAAAGTGATCGCTTTTAACAGGCATTTAGGGAGTTAGGTTCATGACAAATATCCCTAACTAGACTTTGTAATGAGGCTTCCAGTGGAGGGGAGGTTCCCTGAGCAGCACTCCCTCACTAACTAGACATGGAGAGGATACTACACTCCTCTTCTGACTTGAAATCTTCTGTACTCAGCAGTGTGCAGAAAATCCTGGGGAAGGTTTCCACTTTTCTGGCCATTCCTCTCAAACATGGTGAAGAATTTCTGCAGCCACGAGGGAATTTGCCTATAAACTGGTGTTGTAAAGCAGACACCTGACAAAAAGAAGCTGCCAGGTACAATCTGACTGAGGGATACAGCAGATTTCTCTTGTTTTTGATGGCCAGGCATCTTCCACAATGCAAGAAGGAAAACAGTTCTTTTGGAGAGACTGCAGAGACCCTTCAAATCTTTATATAAACAGGAGAAAACTCCCTGTGCCATGCAGCACAGCTGTGGGACTGCAAGGAAGAGTTTCTCTTTAAAAGAGTAATAACTCTTTAAAATCAGTGGTACAGCAGTGAACCAAGTCATGTCTAATTCCAGAGTTTGAGAAGGAAACACAAAAAAGGTAAGTGACAGGCAAACATTTAAATGTGGCACTGCTGGGCCTCCCCTGGCTGAGGGCCTGAAGAGCCAGGGCAGAGCAGGACATGGCAGCTGCCACCCCACACTCCCAGCACACACGGAATGGGCACCTCCACGCTGGAAAACTGGAGTGGAACAGCCCTGCAGTGCACCTGGCTGTGCCTCTCACCCCTCAGATGTGACCCAGATCTACTTCCCTGGCAGATTTTGGAACCCATCACCACACCCTGCTCCTTCTGCTGCAGTCAGATGAGGTGCAAATACCAGAGAGGGGAAACCAGACAGAATTTCCACAGATTTAGGTAAGAAAAAGGATTCCAGTTTGCCACACCTGGAGACTATCTGCTTTCCAGAGCATCTGGGAAGGAACCACAGTACCTGGAAGGCCAATTGCAGGACTCAAATCTAGAAAGCCAAAGGGCAGTTCAAGTTTTCCAGATCCCATTCAGAGCAGCTAATCCAGGGCTCTAACAGAGCTTTTCCTCCATCTGCAGTTGAGTGCACAGAGGCCTGGCAGCTGCAAACAGCTGGCTGCAAGTGCTCACTGCTTTTAACCAAAGGTCTTCTGGCAGTGGCAGTCAGGAGTCAGGTGGAATCAGCAAATGTCAAAATACTGCCCTGCTCCCTGACTTCCTGCAATGAAGCCTCCATGGCAGATTCCTGCAGGTTGTTATTGTGTTAACCTATTGCTAGCAAGAACTGGCACTGCTAATTCTGTTCCCAGCCAGTCTGAATTATCCTGAGGCTCAAGGTGCTTGTGCCAGTATGAACATAGGGAATTTCAGATTTTATCTTTGACTTGGAAAAAACAAGGAATCACAAGGAATATCTTATATTCCACCTTTAAAGGGAGAAAGATACCCTTACAGACACTCCCTCAGTTTAATGGAAGAAATGCACTCAAACATGGTAGGCAAAAAATAAATTTGGACATTTTTTTTTCATGTTGTCTAGCTCAAACATAATTTCTGTTTTTCTACATTTCGCCCTTCAAAAACATTCACATATGTCAGAAAAAGAAATAACTGTTATTAAAATGCTTAATTCTGGCCTAGAGGTATGATTTCCTTCTTTCATGGAAGACAAAAAAATTGGCAGGTGTTTTTTAACACAGATAGAACTAGCTAGAAGTCAGCTTAATGACTATGTCTACATCAAACCCAATTTAAGGAGCTTCGGCATTTACAAAGATCTGCTGAGCACTGTAACCATCAGAAGCCTGAATGCATCACTGCGTGGTACAGGTGTGAAGGAGCAGCAGCCCAGAGTAGGAACGGGGGAGAGCCCAGGCTCCCGCTGCGTTGCTGGGGACACAGTGAGCGTTTCAAAGGGCACAGGTTCCTGGCAGTGCCCAAAGCCCCGGGGCGGGCAGATGGTCCGGGCAGAGTCCGTGAACGGTGTCGGACTGCGCCCGGGTCCGGCCGCAACGGGGACACAGCGGGACACAGCGCCGCTCTGCTGCCACCTGCCGAGCAAAGCGGGAACTGCAGCCGCGACACCAACCGCGTCACAGCGGGCATAGGGACACGGAGCACAGGGACACAGCGGGCACCGGGCACCGCGACACACTGGGCAGGGGGACACCGGGCACAGGGACACACAGCAGGCAGGCACAGGAACACACCGGGCACAGGGACACAAAGGGCACCGGGACGCAGAGGGCACAGGGACACACTGGGCAGGAGGACACAGCGCGCACAGGGACACAGCAGGATAGGGACACCGGGCACAGGGACACAGTGCGCATGGGGACACAGCAGGCATAGGGACACCGGGCACAGGGACACAGCGGCCACGGATGACACTGTCACAGACACTGAACCTAGGCACTGATGTCACCCTGACACAGATACCAAACCTGGTACCAGTGTCACCCTCTCACAGACAATGAACCTGGGCACTGGTGTCACCTGACACAGACACTGAACCCAGGTACCAATGCCCCTGTCACAGACAAGAACCAGAATTTTTGTTCATATAAATGGCATGAACCTACAGAGGAGATCAGTTCCTAACAGAGGAACTGTTTCCTAACCGTTATCCCAGGATCCTGCAGATGCTGGAATACAGTGTCAGCCACTCACAGCAAGCCCCTAAAAATACAGGTTAGGTCTAACCTAACCTTAGGATCTAACCCTTATGGCGTGTTCCTAACATGCAAAATGCATCAAGAAGCTCTCAGGTTGTAGGTGCTTCTATCTACTGAAGATTATATTGCACACTGACCTCAGGCAGTTCCAATGTGTACAAGAGCTATTGAGATTGCTCTGACTGCATTCAGCAGCCCAGAGCAGCTAAAATAAATCACTAGGAGGTATAAAATATATCAATCTTTTCAAGTTAAAATTCCGGGCCAAGGTAACAGGTGAAATTCCTATCTGCAGTAGGAGCTGATATAGCAGTCTGAGTGTACACCTGGACCAGCAGAGCTGGACTGGGGAAACCACAGTTTGTATTTCCAGGTACATCATCCTCTCCTCAGCCTGCAGGGCAGAAGCATATTGTACATATTGTCAGAGGACTAAAAAAAGGCACAGAAACTTAAACACATACTGTAGATTTGTTTAAATTAACTCATAGGTATCAACTCTGGAAAAATCTTGCAAATCTCACAGAGAGCCAAGTGAGCAAAAAAATGCTCTTGTGTGCAAGATAACTTGTGACCCAGGAGACAAAGGTAAAACACCTTCTGACTCACGGTAATTACAGAGCACTGCTCCACTTGAAGCTGCTACTGCCTCTATTTACCAGACACCTATGACATTCATGTTCCTTAATCACACGTGCTTGGTAGCTTCTGGTGGCCATTTACCAGTTAGTTCCAAAATATTTTGTAATGGAAAATATATTTTTGAAAACTTCATAGAATCCCAGCATAATCTAAGCTGAAATGGAACTGGAGGGCCATCTAGTCCAACCCCTCACTTAAAGCAGCTCCATTCAGCTGAGGTTGTTGAAAGCCTGTCCTCTCAAACTGTGACTATCTCCAGGCTGTGTGTACACAGCACCACCTCGCTGGCAAGCTGCTCCAGTGCTTGCCCATTGTCACAATGGAAATGTTTGTTCTTGTATTTCACAGGAAGTCTGCACATTCCATGCTGGTGCACTGTCGCTGTGCACCTCTGAAACTGTCTGGGCTCACCCCACCACGATGGAGCCGAGACAGCAACAAAGGTGTAATACACGTGGCTGAAGTGAAAATACACTTATTGCCAAGAAAATGGGAGACACAGAACGTTTTATAGAAAATGAGTAACTAGATTGTCTGGCATGAAGGGAAAGTTCACCAATGGGAAATTTAAACTTACCATTTTCAAAATCTGTTACATGTCCTCTTGCAGCACAAACCTGGCAGTATTTTGTCAGGAAACAAACCAGAAAGAATTATGGGGCACTCCTGTGCACTCCCTCACTCAAATCATGCCTTAGGTGATTATTTCTAAGCAGGTAAATTGACAGACCTACCCTGAGCTCTATATAATATCTCCTTTTACGTGCCTGGTTTTATTAAGTGGGCAACCCCTCCTAGCTGATATTTTATAATACATGTGTAAGACTCAAAAAGGGACTTAGCAGTGAATCACAGAGTACTCCCCTTTAATGGTCTAACAACAGAGTAGGACTGACATGGCTTCAGAGAGATCAATGAACATTTTAGCCAGAAGCTTACTTGTGTCTAATGCAGGAGCAATAACTTTGCTCAATTCTATTAGTGCTGTCTGTACAGAATGCCCTGCCCTAAAACTCATCTGCCACTGGGATACAATCCAATGTTTATTTCCATTAGTTTAGCCATTGTTGGTAACAATAAAAATCAGGAGACAGTTGCAAACTAATGATTTACGGGTAGAATAAAACACAGGATGACCTTGGCTGCCTTCCATCCACCAAGAAAATGACTGGTAGTTAGAAATAAATTAAAATTATTGCAAGAGGATAGCATACGTTATTTCTCCAATAGGTAATTTTACCAGCTAAATAGCCCTGTCATTAAACTGGCAACTGTTGTACAAATTATATTCCAAGATAAAAAAAGAAATTACAGCTTCCATAGTTTGTGCAGTGTTCAGAGTGATGAAATCCCCAGTTCTACAGGAACTGACAGAAAAGGAGCTCTGGTGTGGTAAGGCTGAGCAGCACACACCCTTGGCTGGGCTGTGTTCAGCTGAATTACTCTAAGCAGAAAAGATCAGGTAAGTATATCTATTATCACAAATGGAAATTCCTTTACAGGTGATTCCAGAGGAAAAAAACAATCTTCCCTGATTGGAATTTGTAGCTAATGAAACTTTAGAACTTTGTTTTGCAATTCAAATTAGTCTGACAAAACAAAACTATCAGCAATACACTCTGCATATTTTTGATAGTGACTGCAGTGAGACTTTTCCTTTTACCTTTATCCATTTTTAGAAATCCCTCATGCTCCAATCCTGTTTAACAACCTCTTTTTTTGTCAATGGAGAAAAAATAAAGAGCAAACTATTCAAAAAGTTTCACTGGGGTACTACAGAGAATACAGTGGTGGTCTGTGAAAGTATAATTTATAAATATATTTTGGTTTTCAGATGTACAGCTAACCAAAAAGCAACATGTGGAAAGAGTTTCCATGTTTCTCCAATGTCAGTCAGAAATGGAAATGTACTTTATAGTTGTGATACTCCATCACCAGTCAAAAAACTCCACAACTGACAAAAGAAAGAGAATTCAAAAAGATAAAGGGAGGTTGTATCTTTCCTGCTTTTAATTTTTAAAACAGAAATTCTGGTTTTGTCTGCCTAGCATTAAGCACCAGCTTCAAATCAGCATGGGACTTCTCAGAGAATCAGCCATCAATTATTTTTGTTTTAAATCCCAAGCAAAACAGGCTGACTATTTTTCCCAATTCCTCTAATGAAATAATTAATACTTTGCTTGAAACTTTCAAGATTATTTCATCTGCAGAATATGCCAGACCCTGAGAATTCTAACCCCAATTGCCTGAGCAGCAGCTAAGTAGAAAAAGACCAAACACACCATCTCAGAAAAGGAAGGAAACCTTTCCAACAGGAATGTTCTCAGCCCCATCTCTAACTATGGAATAAATGCAAATAGCCAGTGTGGTCACAAAGGTGCAGCACAGGGTGAATCAGTGCCTGCCTCCACTGCTGGGCTGCAGGGAACCACAGTGACTTGACTTGCCCCAGCACCCACCTGCCCTGGCACAGCTGGCACCATGGACAGGGCAGCCTGGAACCCTCCTGGCTGCTGCTCTGCTCTGGGCACAGCCAGCAGGGCAGGCAAACCTTTCCTGACAAACAGACAAGCACAGGGAAACACCATGAACAAGCAATCCTATACAAAGCTCAGGAAAGATGATCAAATGAAAAAGCAAAAACCTGGCAGAATTTTAGACATTAAATACCATTAGAAGCCATTTTTCCCGTCAGATGCTGTACACAATGTTAATGTGAATATTATAATGCTGACAACTTGTTCTTGACTGAATTATGAAGCTAATAATTTACAAATAAAGGATGCAGTACTTGTGTCAATGTCTTATGTTGCTAACTGCAGCAAATTAGTACATTTACCTGGTATTATACAGCTGAGACAGTTGTTTGGCAGCAAGTCAGGCCAGTAAGAGGGATTAGCATGCTGTCATCTTTCTATAGACTGTATTTTTCCATAGCAGATGACACTTGAAAGCTGCAAGAGAACCTGCTCTGTTTTCTCAGATTTACTCCTCTCCCAGTGCAGTATTTCTTTCTTTGATGTACAGGTGGTTGTAACCATCAGAACTCAGATTTAGGGCTACTCTGCTCACACATTCAGGAGTACCTGGCTCAGAATGAAGAGCACCAAGAGCTGCTCCTGAACCCCACCTGGGATAATGAGCCCATCTTTACTCAGACCATGAAACAGTAACACCAACAATTGTTCAGAGATTGAGAGTGTTGTATAGCAAAGTTCCTAAAAACAAATGTCTTACAATTTATGATTGTCAAGACCTTTAGTATGGTCTGACAGACAAAATACTGCACTGGGACTCAAGAACTGTATAATGGGTTTGGTGAAGGGATAACCCTTCCCTTGTAAAATGGGGTGTATACCACTCACCTAGCCGTCCCACAACCTTGACAGAACCCCAATCACTAATTATCATTGTGAAAGGAGTTATGAAGAGGACTACAGTTTTACCCACCAAAGACACTTACATAGTTGGCACTTAGTAACTTTTGGCAGAAGCCAAGCCTTAGAATTTTGTTATGGTTAATATGAGTGACTCAAAACCAGTTTATGAAATGACACAGTGTCTACAGCTCTTCCTCTTGCATCACACAGACAAAGCAACTCACCCCCAGCAGCAGTTCATGACAGTATCCCAGGCTGAGATCCAGGACACCTGGACCTAAACCTAAAAATCCACTTGGGGACCTAAATATTGATGCTTTTGTATTTCAAAAGTACCTGCCACAAGCCAGGAGAGGTAGTTGAAGCTAGAAATCTCCAGGATTTATTTGGACTGTATCTCATAGCTCCCTCTTCACTGAAACAAGAAGTAAATCACCTGGGGATCATCCTGTTGTGGTCTGATGGTCACCTCAGCACTCACTTATCCTGAGCCTCAACATCCATCCCTGCTTCCTACTGTAAAGCAAGTTAGTCAAGAACTCATTTGCATAAGACAAATGGCAAAAACTCCTGGCTCATTGCCCCAGAAATGGTTTTACACCTTTTTCATGTAAAATATATTCATTTGAGATATTTCAAACGTCACCTTCCCTTACCTCTAGACTGAATCACTGAACATTTGGGGGCCTGGGAAGAGTCTTAAATCTTGACTTGCTTCCAGGAACTAGAAGCTTCTACTGCAACGTTTTGAGCTTGCCAAGAGTCTCTGATTGACCTACAGGGAAGCTGCCTTTTGCATTTAAAGCAGGGAAATTCATTTGTTTTTAACTGCACATCCTTTTCCTAGGAATACTAGCTGCAGTCTCCAACAATGGCTTTGAATGTTAGCATTATGTCAAGCTAGCTGTACTCATTCAATAAATGATATACTGGAACCATTTCTTTTCTGTTGCTCACATTTGTTTTCCTCACCTCAGAAAACACAAGCCCAGCAGCAGAGGCAGCTGTTTGACAAATACCATGCTGACAATATCCTGGCTGCAGCTAATGCTTCCTTAGCACTGAGACCTGTCACCCCACAGCACAAGTCCCAGTGGTACTTCTCAAAGCTCAGCTTGCATGAAGTACATGAACTGTTTGATTTGCCTTGACAAGATATGCGTAAATAAAGACAGAACTGAACTTTACCCCTTGTTCTTGGCAGATCTGGGTTAATCTTTCCAGCTGCTCATCTTGAATAACTTTTGCCTTCTCGTATTGCTGAATCATCATCTCCATCTCCACTTTCACTGGAAGGACATATGCTGGAAAACACAAATAACATTTAAAGCAACCCAGCTGTGATTTGGTTTTTTATCAGAAAGAAAACTCTTACAGGCCAAAGAACATCACCCCTTTCCCTTGCATCTAGAGAACTGGAGAATTTCTAATAGAAGCAGCACTAGAGTACTTTCTTCAGGGAAGGATTTCTGACATAGGAAATGCAGGGCTAGATACTGTTTGGTCAGACCTCCATCTGCCTGGCTCTTCCCCAGTGTTTACCACAGATTTCCTGAATTGCTGGGTAGGAGGATTTTCTCTTTAGAGTCAGTCCAATTCCCTCTAAACCCGAACAGCACAGCTCCCCCAGGAAAAGAACTATTCCAGAGCCCTAACCATTTAATGCGTAGACTTTGTGGTAAGAAATCAGTCCTTAATGGACAGAACAGACTAAAAAGATATTTTGAAGAAACAAAAAGGGCATTTATCTTCTATGGCTGTTCAAGCTACAGCCCAGTTTTCAATACGTTTTCTGAATGGCTCCAGAAATTTTGCTCCTGTCTTCACTATGGCAAACTCAGACTGATCACAAAAGCTGGTCGATACATACTGCAATTAACGTTTTCTGAAGCTACACAAAATCCTGAAATTTTCTTTTATGCTTCAATCAGAGGGCTATGACCTCTCCTAAACTCTGCATACAGAGTTTCCTGGCATTTAAACCCAAAATAACAACTTAACTCTGATTTTTCACACATGAACAAAATGACCATGCATTTATTTCTTTCCCTGAAGCTGCTGAGCACACAGTAACCTACACTGAAGTCCTTGCTTCCAGTCCTTGCTTCCACAGACTCTGCTCTCTGCTACCTTGACTTGCTGGGGCCTTTTCATGTCCCCTGGTACATCCCCACAGAGGTCTGTGCAAAATACCACCAATACACACTTCATTTCCAGGATGTACAGCACTGCAGAGAGCACCTCCAGCTGGGAATCCCCAGGGCAAGAAAATCCTCCTGGAATCTGACCTAAAACTTATATACTGACAAAAACTTAGAAAAGAAAGTCCCAAGACAGACTGGCTGTATGGTTATGGGGAAGGTGCAGCACATATCAGCAAAGCAGACTGGAATAAATTATTTTGCAGAATCAGGAATGACATCTGGTGGCAAGAGACATGAAGCAGGTCAGGGCATTTACTTTACAGGACAGAGGTTGGGAAGGTGCCTAACAGGAAAATAAACCAATGAATTATAAAGGCTTCTAGGGAGCAGGAGATACAGCCATGATCTCCAGACCTACTCCATGGGAGTCATAACTCTCTTCTGTTCAGTGCTAGCAAAATGTAAGAGCAAGGACAATGCCAGGAACAGTGGTAGCAACCAATCCTTCTGTATTTTTAAAAGCTCTTTTTCCCAGCCTGCCAGGTAATGCTTGGAGTCCCGAAGTGAGTCCCCACTCACCATCAATGATCCTCTTCACTCTCCATATGCGCAGTGTGATGATAAGGCTGATGGCATCCCAGGGGCTGCTGGGGCCGTTGGCCACTGTTGAGGCCACCATAGGTGCCAAGGACAAGATGATGATAGCACCATCAAACACCTAGAGAGAAATCAGCTTTTTAAACCTTTCCTTAAAATCATATCCCTGCTGCTCCTCTCTGACATCTCAAAGGACTCCCTCCTTGCCCAAAAGAAATGCAATTATGGTACCTATTTGAAAGGGATATGAGAGGTGGCCAAGCCACAGAAAGGATGCATCCTTTTTAGGTAGCACAGCAGAATTCCTCAGTGCTTTTTATGAAGTGAGGAGAGATAAACTGTGGTGGAAAGGCAGGGGGAGAGAAAGGTATTTGGAAATACTGGCCAAATTTCCCCAAGGAGAAGTGATAGCCTAAATGTTATTACAGCCAAAGAGTTTTATCATCACTGGTATTTATTACCTGTTACTTGGCATAATGTCAGCTAAAAAAAAAAGATGCAGTCCCTGTCCATAGATCTTACTGTCTAAATGAAGAGATCAAGGAGACAAGTAGAAAAAGATGGAGCCAAGAGACTTGATGGCTCCTGGCCATGAAGTGGCTCCACACCACGTGTGGGAATGGCTGTGCACCTAGACAGAAAGGCTGCCTGGTCTCACTTTTATGGGGCAGTGAGGCTTGCAAGGAGTTTGACAATTGGGACCGTTCAGAATGATTTATGTGACACTGGCTGCATTGGGATTAGATCAGAAAAAGCAATTGTGCAAAGCATTAGACAGAAATGAGGCAGTAAATGTGTTTCAGAGCAGAGTGGCAGCAGGGCTGTGTCTGTCCCACACTGGCCTAGCAGGGCAGAACTGAGCACCACGTTCTCATTGCTGCTGAGACCCTCCCTGCTGCCAGGCCCACTGATGAACTGTGTGCATAAAGGGCAGGGCATGGCATGGATTTTTACAAGAACTACTTATGCAGAACTGTGTATAACAATTCAGTGTATTGAAAAGAAATGTTTCTTACTGCAGCCACTCAATAGGTCATAAAAAGTATCACTATTCCAAATTACCAAAATGAATTATCAGAAACTGCTGCATTTAGCCTTAATAATAAGAAACCCTGAATCAACTATTTAAGTTTCATTTCATTTTTTTAGCAAAACGAGTTAAAATGTTTACAACTTCATTCCAAAAATACATAAGTCTCTAGATTGCTTAAGCTCCAAGAACACCCAGATTGTGTTCTGGCTCCTCCTGCACAGTAGTGGTTGTTGAGGCAGTATCAAGAAAAAGATTTTAATTTTCCCAATCTCCAGATTTCTGCTCAGATTGGGATTATGTATTATTTACAATACACAAATTTCCTTTTCTTTCTCTACAAGAGTATACACATTCCACCTAATTTTTCATTTGAGGTACTAATTACAGTGTTTATCAAAACAATTTCATTATAAAAATGGGGGTTTGCCAAACTAGTATTTACTACCAGTAAAATACATGCAATTTTTCAACTAACTCAACTAATTCCAACTCAATTATGGCAATGGGGATATAAAACTCAGGTGACAATTTTCACATCTCAGGGCAGCAGTACCATCAGTTAGACCAGCACAGCTCTAACAACAGAAGGCACACATAGGGCAAGAAGGTCAAAATCTCTCCCTTCATAAAGTATTTTCAATACTGCAATCTTCTGAGTCTCTCATAGAAAAAGGGACTGCACCACTCAGCTATGGATAATGCACATAATGAGAAGAAAGTGTGTGTTTATCTGCCTTAAAAGATATTGTATTGCACCAGGTTAAAAATAAAGCCATCCAAGGCAGTTCTTCATGGTCTTACTGGGGCTGCCTGGAAAATGGTACCAAGAGAGAGCTTACCTCTATTTTGTTTTCAATGTAATCCCATATGCCAAGGACCACAATCCTCAAAACAGTCTAGCAAAATAGATTAGGGGGGAAAAAAGATTATGAATGTTATTGCAGTCTTAGATAAACATTTAGTCCTTTAAGTATTTAGGGAATAATTTTTTATCTTATTTAAGCATTATACATTTCTCCTAAATAATAATCAGGTCCTAGAAATAGCAAGTTAAAATGCTCATCAGCCTTTCCATCTTCCTAAAATTCTGCTTTCAGATTTGTGTGATTTAGATTACCAACCCTCCCTACCCTCCTGATCCAAGCCTATATAAGATCCACCATGGGGCCCCCTCAGTCAAAACGGGGGAAAATTCTCTTTTCTGGCCATCTTTGATATGCCAGTGCTTACTGATTCTCTAAGAGAAGAGGCCCTGTCCTGTCCTGATGCCTAAAGGTACTGACATTTCATCAGCCTGAGGAGCAGATGCTCTTCACTGGAGTCATAAGCATTGCTTTATTATAAGATCCCAGAAAGCCATGTGATAAGGGAGAAAAATATCTCTGTGATCCTTCTCTATGAAGCAAAACAGCATTAAGTAGCCTCAACAGCTAAAAAAGAGGAATAAAGAACACAAATGAACCAATGGTGAATTCCCATTAAAAAATCCAATGGTACCTTTGCAAACTTTAATTTGGCATTCAGAAGACACAATAAAAGAAAAAAATTCATCAGTCAACTTGTGATTGATATTGAACTCACATAAAATTGGTAGGGATGTTTCCTGCCAACAGCAACAACAAAGTCAGATTTTGACAGACATGAAGAGCCCACCTGCACTGGGAGCCTTACAAAGACCACCAAAATGCCACTTTCTCCATTAAAGAGCAGCATAATGACTTAGTGCTCAGCAGGCCTACATATGAGGGGTGGCCATGCCCAGAATTGTGCAGAAAAAAGTGGCTCTGATGAATACACGTATTTCCTCTTCACTACAAACACAAACATGAAATCCCAAGCAAGTCTGAATTTATGCCAAGCACTCCAGCAGTACCTAACTGCAGAACAACACTGAAAGGCTCACTAGTATTCCTGTGTGTGGTTTTGCCAAACCCCCCCAAGAGCCCAATGGTCCCAGGCCTGGGATGACTGTGCTCTGTTCTCCTGGCACTGCAAACCTGGATCACTGCACCCAGCCCAGCCCCACAGCACCATAGAGCAGGAAAGTGAAGCACCAACACCTCTCAGAAATGGGGGATGCAAAGGCACAGGCCAAGGCTGGCTGAGAAAGTGAGGTATGAGCCAGAAGACAAAATGAAGCATCCTCTTTCCTCTACAAAAAATGATGATGTTCTACACAGACAGCAAGATCTGCCAATGCTGCTGGTCTGTACTTCTAGAAACACTGTACTTCCAAAGCACTTTACAAATGCAGCATGGGAGTAAGGCTCTCTCCGTAACAACCTATATCCCCAAGGTTTATGATTACGTGGAGGAAGAGATGCACAAGAGCAGATGCTCAAGTCCCTTAATGACCCCAAACTGGCCAGCACAATGTGATGTGACACAGGCACAAGGTACATAAGTATACATGCTGTCGACCAGCCAAGGCACTCCTGCAGGCTCAGCTCAGCTCCTGAGCTCAATTCTGCCAGGCAAAAGCATCCCAGCTCCTCTGCCAGCATCTCCCTCACTGCCCACCGAGGAGCTGCACAAAATGCTCAAGTACAAGTTTCTTGTAAGCCTGTCAGTTCAGCTGCATCAGTTACCTGGGGTCCACTTAGGTTCCACAGCAGCAGCTGTGGGGAAACCTATGAGAACAAGCAGAGCCTCCTATAAAGCTCAGGGCACCACCTTTCCTACAGCCACCCTGCTGAGAGCACAGCCCATGCTCTGCTATGCTTGGGCAGCATTTATGAAGTGCCAGGTCAGTAAGCAACTAATACAGGATACCTGAGCACTCAACACCTTTACAGAAACTGAGGGTGAAAGTCTTCCTTCCTTTGGTCAGGTGTGCACAAAGGTATTTTCACTGAAATGGCATATCTGCACAAAGAAAACTGAAACACCACCTCACAACCTTAAATATGATTTATCATGGACTGGTGAGGGAACGTAAAAAAGGATTTTCCTTCCTGCCTTTTTAATTCCATGCTACTGCCATGTTCATGGGTGTGAGCAATTCCCAGGGCTGGAAGCTAACACAAACATTTTCATTGCCACTCTGCTGCTGTGAATCAGCACAAGTCAGCAGTGACTGGAAGTCTAGCTGGCACACATTTAATGCAGGATTGGGTGCTGGTGTCCAGTAAAACATCCAGATGATCAGCACCTTGGCTCTCAGCCCCAGCAGACACTGCAGGAAGGTGAGTGCAAGGGTGGGATAAGCCAGCTCCTCCCATCCCAGAGGTGCACCCTACAGAACCAGCCAGGCACAACTGGGGGTAAGCTTACAGAACATTTGTTCTCTATGGGAGCTCTTCAAGCTGTGCACCAGCACTGTCACTCCTAAAAAACCCCATCAGCACTGAAGTGCCAAGAGCCAGGCTAGGCTGTCTGTCCTGGGTGACCCGAGAGAGCCCCAGCCTGGCCACTGAGGGGCCCTGGGCCAGTACAGCTCCAAACCTACCCTGGCTGTGCCACTGTGCCTCTGTGTGTCCATGGCACAGAATATCCACTGCTGCTGCCACAGCTCTCACCCACAACAGCTGGAACCAAAGACACTTGGGCTGGACTGGGCACCTCCTTGATTGCTCAGTATAATAAATACTTTGGCTGCAAATGAAAGCATTGGTATTTCTTATATATAACATTTTAGTATTTCTTCCAAAGCAATCCAAAATATGTTCCAAACAAATACATATATATTGCATTTGATTGTATACTGTCTCTGTACAGAACTTTATAAATGAGAATCTGAAAAAAACACAGAGACAGAAATTAATAATCCAGGAAACTTCCTACCCAGTGTTCAAGGACCAAATTGAAAAATGCATATGAATTAAAAGAGAATTGCAACTGTAAAACATTAATCACAGACAAAACCAGTGTCAGGCACAACTCTACCATTTTTAAGTACAAGAATCTACAAGAAAAAAGGAAAAACTGGAATAGCACTGCTGTTTCCTACTGATGTGCAGGCATGTAGCAAATGCACACACATAGTTTTACATTACACCACAGGCATTCTGCATTTTCGAATACACATTTGAAAAAAACCATCATGTGAGCACTTTCCTGTTAAAGGAAAGCACTGCCAGTTTGGTTTTTTGTACTTTAAAGAAAGCTTTAATGTTTTTTTGACTGGAAATCTTTTCATTAGAAAGCCCTTAACACATATATTTTTAAATTATATCAGAAATATTTTTCTTCTGCTAAAAGCTAATTTATTACATAAAAGTCTCTCCAGTGCACTAATAAAAGGCAAATGACTGAACAGTTCTGTTAACTTCTTTAAGCTGAAGTAAACCAGGTAAAATTTTAAACCATTTTTCAGACAGAAATCCAACCTCAAAATTGACAAAGTCTCTTGGTGACACACAATTGTTTGCACAACATTAACTGTCTGCAGTGAAGTTTATGATGAGCTGTGTGATGCTGCAGGCTCTCTCTCTAATTTTGTAGGAAAACTTGGCCAAGTCCTCTGCTGAGCCAGCTGTGTGAATTCCCACAATCTGCATTTCTCAGCTGACTGCACATTAGGTACATTAGGTAATTTTAAGTACTTTCCTACTTGCACAGTTAATATACAATTTACTACTCTGAGTCACTGCGTCAAATCCCTCCATAGTGTGAAGGAATCACCAGGAGCAGCACAGGAGGGGAAGTGCCCAGCAGCACGAGGCAAAGGAGAGCAACTCTGCACTTCAAGGTGGGACAGGGACTGGGCAGGAGACTGACAGGATGGAGGAGGCTGGAAAGGATGTCCTTAAAAAGCTGTCCCTTCCTTCCACCTCCACAGAACTAATTTATCTGTTACAGAGGCTCCAGAAACTCTGTAGATTAAGCTTTTGCCTTTTGGATATATCTCATAAGAGCAAATATTTATTGAAAGCTTCCCCAGAACACCTTGTACCCAATCTGTGATTTATAACCCCTCTCATTGGAGTCACCCACAAAGGCCTCAGCACAATCCAGTCCTTAGAAGAATCTTCTTTTGCCATCTCCTGGTGTGCCTGTACCCAGCTCCTGCATGAGCTGTCCTAGCACACGCTGTCCCCAGGCCACCAGAGCCCAGAGGAACGTGCTGGCATGCTTAAAGCAACACATCCTTCTGTTTCCAGGGCACAGGCACCCTCCTTACACAGCTTCTCTCAACCAAGGCTCTGAAACTACAGACCCCAGGTCACCCCTACCCAGCACAACCCACCCCATGTCCTGCACTCTGCAACTGCTGGGGCTCCACCAGCATGTGGTGCCACAGAAATCATTCCCTGCCCAAGCCTGGTGCCATGCACAGACACAAACCCACTCTGTTCTCTCACTAACACTACCAGGACATCACATACCCAAATGCACCTTTGCAGACTCTCCACTTCTATTTCTTCTTAAGTTCTCCCAATACTCTCACAATCTTAATTCTTAGCATATGGGGAAAACCGAAGAGTTTTCAACTGAGAATTCTATTTAGATTTGAAAGGGCTTTTCAGGCATGGGAATGGCTCACCAGAGACTACCAGACATGCAGAGTGGCCAGGGACTGGGCTTGGGCAGCCCTGCATCACAAGCTGCCTCTGGGCAGGGTCACACAAGCACTACCACTTCTCTCTGAGACATGTGGTGCAGGAGGTGCTGCAGTGCCACTATCAAGAATTGAAAGCACAGATGAAGCACTGTCAGAGCAGACTGTAAGTCAGGTATACTATTAGAAATGAAATGGGCAGACTGGCATTTCAGGCAGGTGTCCACTTAGATTCCCAGAACTTTACAGAACCATTTTCCATGGTAATTACTTCTTTGTGAAGCCAGAAAATTGCTTAGTAAAGAAATTTACCAGTATATTAAAATTTATTTTATATACACACACTAGCAAAAAAAGCCCAAATTAACCTTTATAAATCATATTAATATATAAAATCTGTATCTTTGCTCCTAGACCCCTACGCCTACTCAATCCATTTAAAAAACAAAACATACAGCAATGAAGTGCATTTATGCATCATGAGAAAAGCTGTGTGTACATGGAATAAAAGTAAACACACAGAAGAGAAAAACCACAGCTTACAGAAGATTAACAGAAGATTATTATCTTTGCACTCAGCTCTTTGAAGCTCACAAATAATATAACAAAAGTAATGTAACTGAGTTTCTCTAACATAAATCATTAATTTGTTAAGGGAAAGACATTTTTACTTAGTTTTGCCATTTAGGATGTTTTTCTTTTTTAATAGAACCTTAACAGCAGCATCTCCCTTTGGAGGTTTAATTCCTTTCAAGGGTTGCTATTAACAAGCAGAAAAGTGGCAGGTTACTGTGAACACTCCCTTTAAACATATAGGATGAGGAAAGCCTTAGAGTTTTTCCTCCTGTGAGCCATAGCTCATGCAACAGATTGTTTCTCAGCTGGGAGCCCAGACTTGCTCTACTCAATTTGAGAGCTCATTTTGTGGACACAGATGCTGGAGAAAAGCTGTGATTTGGTACTTGCCTGACTTTGAGCACACAAGACTTGGTTCCTCCCAGGGAAAGCCTCAAGTGCTTCCCTTGAGTAGAATGCCTGCGTGCTGGGCTGGCTGAAGCACACTCAGAGCAATGCAAACAGCCACTACCAAGGAACTCCACTCCTGCACACAGTCTCATAAGTCCTAGTGAAAAGCAGAGCTGAACAACAGCCACAGAACCACGGACTTGTGGCAATGGGACAGAACTGTTAAGAGCAGACTTCAATCCACTTACCAAAACTCTGTGACATTCCCCATCTTCCTTCTCTCAGCCAACTAACACCAAGGCTGAATTTGCCCTCTTGAGAGGGTGCAACCCTGGCCTCGCCTTGCTGTTGATACTGGGATTTCCCCCCGTGCCTCTATTCTCTTCTCTCTGAATGTCTGGGTAACATTTGGTCCACAGACAAATCACAGCGATGTATATAAACAAACATACACAGTCATCACACTAGTAAATCCTGTTCAAATACTTGGAAAAAAGCAAACAAAGCTGATGTGCACTTCACTTGAATATGGATATTTTAATGCTGGAAAGTCACAGACAGTGACAGAGTATAAAATGAGCAAAGTGCCTTTAAGGCTTGTGGCTGTAAGACAAGCCTAGGGAAAGCAGAAAGATGCTGAGAGCAGTTACTCAGGCTCTGCTGGCAGCTGCTCTGGTGGCATTTGCCAGCTGCTGGCATGTTTAGCCCCCTCATTTTAACCAAGCAGAAAGCCAGTGCTTGTTTAACTTCAACTCCACTGCAATTACTTGGAATGCTTTGAGAGCACCACCTTTAATCAGTTCTTCCAAAACATTCAGATTTTGTGCTAGAAGCTTTATGGGTCTTATCAAGTATTGTACAACTTTGTTCTTCAAGCTGAGGCCTTTCTGAAGAATTGTGTACCTGTATTTACAACTAATGGGAACCAAATTACAGAATAAAGAGTAAACATCCAAACTTAGAACAGGGTACTTGCTATGGAAACAGCTTTTTTTGAACACCAGAAACTTTGAATCCTTGCTTTGAGTTGAAACACAATGACTGAAGGACTCATCAATCCTCAGCAGTTGCCTGTTATATCCAGGTAACCTAATTAAACCTGCTCATCTCTGTAATATCATCCTGGCATGAACAGCCTCAGACTGCAGAATCTCACTGTAATACATCATCTTCTCAACAAATGATCCCAAAGCTGACTCATGGTATGGAAATCGGAGGGGAAAAAAAATCCCCTGAAGGGACCAAAGGAGTAAATAAAATTAAGATGGATGAAAAAAAAAAGCCATTTGCAATTTTTGCAGTATTTTGTAACCTCTTGGGAAAAAAAATTATTTGGATGACAGAAAATTATACCCTCTTTTTTTCCTCTCTTAAGACGCAATTCAACATGAACTCAATCTGGCATAAAGCCAACCCAGCAGAAAGGCACACCTGAACTCTTTCCCAGAATGGTGGTCTCTGAAGCACATCCAGCTGCTCTGTGGAGCCACCTCTGTCTCTGAGCTGCCAGGAGAATCCATATCCCAAAATCTACCCTGGTCTGTGCACCTCACATGGCTGTCTTTTGGCCTCATTTTTCTTTGATATAAATTCAAACCATAACCAAACAGGTGAAGGAAGCTACTTCAGAAGACAGAAGTAGATAATGAAGTAAGTTTATAATAAATGAGATCAGCAAGTAGACAAAGCAGCTCCAAATACCCAATAAAGAGAGAAAAGACAACACAGCTCCAAAATGAGGATGCTGAGTCAAGGAACCTGTTTTGGTTCTGTGAAACACTTGTTACTCTTTTCCTGCAAACTACTTCTGAACCAGTTCATCCTGTCCCAGTAGAACTGAACGGAACAATTCCTTCCTTGAGCCAGCTGAGCCCTGGCCTGAGGATGTGTCTGCAGTGCCACAAAGAGCCCAACAACAGCTGGGCACTCAGGGGGGGACACAGGGGCAAGGCACTGCCCCAGCTGTGAGCAGAGTCTGGTGGGCAAGGGAATGAAAACACAAGTGCAGGCTGCAGCCCAGCAGCAAGGAACTGAGCAGCACAGGAGAGGCTTTTGGTGAAATGAGCTCCAGAAAGGGAAAGGGTCAGGTGAGTGTGGTGCTGCAGCCATGCTGTAGCAGCAGCTACAGGCTGATCCTGCTGGGAAGCTCAGGATTACACAGAGCTCCATGGTGCTAATCCCCACTGAGGAAAGATTCTGGAGGGGAAAGATTTCTTTAAAGGGAATGGACACTATCTAGCAAACCTGAGTATTTGGTAATTAGGATGTGCAATTCACAAAGGAAAGACTGCAAGTTCATTTACTTTTCATCTCACACCTACAGCCTGCAGCCCAGCACCACTGTCAGAAGATGGGGCCAGCAATGGGACCTGTTTGTGTAAGTGCAGCAGAAAGCTGGCATGCATAGCAGTGTGAGATCCCTGCCTGCCATCACACAAGCCTTTGAGAAAGCACCCACTGAACAACACCAGCTAAAAACCCTGCTGAGAAATACAAGATGATACATGTATTTCACTAGGAGCATCATGGAAATTACCAATCACATATGATGAGTATGAAGCCAATACAAGTGATTCAATAAATCATTTGCAGATATCACTGCTTTGTTTTTTGGTGATTGGTTTTTCTAACCTTTGCCTTGTAACGATCTAAATTTCCTATTGAATGAAGTCATTAACAAACCGCTCTGGATTATATTTTCTCCTATGGAACCAGAAAAAGTATCTTAAAATATTCAAGTCCAAGCTGTTTTCCAGCTTAAGAAACATAAAATTTGTTTTTGAGACAAGCAACACATTACAACCTGAAAAATAGCAATAAAAGCATTTTGGAATGCTTTTGGAAGCATTTGCTCCATTTCAGGAGCAGTCTAAATGTCTCAATACCAATGGCTTCTTTCTGGAACAAAGCTGAAAGCTCAGAAAGGCACATTTTCCCAGTTTGGTCATTTGTTACATCATGGCTAGAGCCTTTTCCAGTACATACATTCATATACAATTTGGCAAAGAAATTCACCATGTGTTTCATTCTCTATGTCTGTATGCAGCAACCTGGAATATATAAACCCTCTTAATAAATTGTGAGAGGAGATAACTCCATTCTCAGAACAGATCTTTTTGTACAAAACTCCCATGTAACTTTATTGTTGAAGAACATATCTTCATCTTAAGCGTATACTTTATACCCAATGACACTGATAACAAATGGATCAAACTGTCCTGCCCAGTGCCTGTAGATTCAGAGATGATGATTTCTTTCTGCAGCTTTCCAACTATAATTTGTAAGGCAGTATCTTCCCTTCCATGTTTCCTTACCAATTCTAAGCAACTGACATACAGTGCTAATCTAAATAATATTTTTTTGGTTTGCTAAGTAGAAGCAGCAACAGTAAACGTTTGGTTGTTTTTCCATAAAATACACTGTGCTATATTATTTACTTTCAAACTGCTGTAAAACTCTTGCTAATTCCAGTGACAGCATAAAAATACTTTGCAGTTCTGTATGTGGAGAAAGATTTTGGTTATACATACCTCTGAAAAGAAAACAGAGAGGATGACTAGGCTGATCCAGTGAATTACTCCTGCAAACTGGGAAGCACTTGAAACTGCAATTAACATAATACAAGGAAGGGTCATTATAGTAGCAGAGTGCAACTTAGTTTTAGCATAATTAGTACTGCCACAAGCTACATATGGTAAAGCTTGATTTCTTAGATTTTTGCAATGGAAGTACTAGAAAGAGGATGGGATGCAATGAACATGGAACTCCAGCCCTGCCAGCTGCTCACCCTCATTCACCTTGCTAGCAGCTCTTCACTGGAGCCTGAACAGACCCTGCTGCTGCTAAGCAATGGCAGACACAGCTCAGGTCTTTGATGCTCTGCCACTGCCTCATGTTCTCACCCCACCCACTGCTTTAGTATGAGATGTGTGACTAAATCCTGTGCACCTCAAAATCCAGATCTAGGACTCAGCAAGGAAAAAGAATGCTCTGCTATCCCTACATTACTCCTTGTGTTCAGTCTTTGACAATTCAGCTCAGATGATCAGCATTTGTCTGGAACAGGTGCTTAAAAACTAATGCTCAAAATGGGCTTCAAAATACATTTCATGCTGACAGAAAAACACAGAAAGTTGGCAGGGTCCACTAACTGAAGTGCTAGCTATTCCTACTCCCAGTAGTTTGGGCTAAGGGAATGAAGAGCAAACATCCTCTCCTTCCTGCAGGGAATGTGTGAGTCTACCATCTCCATAGCAGCCAGAGCAGAGCAGTCTGTGCAGGCTTGCAGTGTCAGACAATGACTGTGTAAGGCAAGCAGTGGCTGTGTGCACAGAGTGCAGGGCTGGGGCAGACTTAACTACAGCCCAAGAACACAGAGGGCACAAACTGAATGAAGAATTTTATTTTAAAATCAGAATCTATTAATATGGGAAGGAGAGGAGAAGGATGTAGGAAGAAATCAGGATACAAATAAGTGAGTATGTCCCGCCACTGAACTCCCACTGCTGCAGCTCTTTTGGGGCTTGATGAGAGCATTTGCTGCACTGCAGCAGAGGAACTTAAAGGTGAAACAAATCGGCAGAATAGAAGCTAATGAAGTTTCCTGAGGCACTTTCTCCATGGGGCAGCCTGAGGAACGGGAAACCCTTCGGATGCACACACAGGGCTGCCGCTGCCCCCCAGCGACAAGGAGAGACACAGCACTCGGGAATTTGGGATGGAACTCCTCCTGCCGAGCCGGGAGAGCTCTCAGGGGATGCTGTTGCTGATGGCCTGGCAGACCCACACTGCGGGGTGTGTGCTGGTTCAGCCCTGACCCCCGCACAGCTCTGCAGGGCACAGGCAGGGCACAGCTCCCGCTGCCCCCGGTTAGCTCCCTATGGAACCAGGCCTTCCACACATGCAGCTGCTGCAGCTCACTGCAGAACGAGGGCAGTACTAACAGCATTTCCTGAGCTCCTTTTCCCCAAGACTGCTGAAGATGAGGAATGGATAGACCACATGGTCTGGACTTCTGAGGCATTGGAACTTACCACGACTTTCCCTTTTTTTTTTTTTTTTTTTAATGAGGTGCAAGTGAGTTAATACTCATCTATTACTGCTTTTGCAGAACATCACAAGGTATTGAGATTTTTTATTTTGTTATTGCATGTGAGGAGCTTTGAAGACAGACTTTTTAAAATCTCATTACAGAACAGAGACCTAAAACAAAAGACCTATTACAATGTCACTTGCTTCCTGGGTTTCTTATCCTGGTATGGATATGCTTTGTGCTCAAATACCCTAAAAGGTCTCTGACCTCTTCACATGTGTACCCCACAGTTTATAAATGTGGTGTCCACCTATGAAATCAACAGCTTTGTCCATGGGAGAAGTGCACCATGCAACCCAAAGACTACATTGAAAGAAGGAGAGAAAAACTATATTCTAAAAATGTCACAGCCAAAGAAAACACCAGGTTTCTTTTGTTGTGGTTTTTTTTTCTGGGTTGGTTGGTTTGGTTTTCTTTTAATAAAGGGAGGTTTCCTAAGTAATTACAGCCTACAGCACACATTAGCATTGTTATATATAATTGTTATGTATTTTTATTATGTATAATTGTTATTATGGACAGAACTGGCAGTGATGTGCTGTAAGGTATCTTAATGCACTGCTCAGTTTTATAAAGAATAAGGAACCCTTTAAAACTATAATTACTTTTTTTGATAAACATAGTTACAGGCTAGTGGCTTTTCAAAACCTCAATATAAGTGACACACATGCCTTACATGGCTCAAGTGGAAAACTTAGATCAGCCTCACTGAGACAGCCTTTATCTGATTTAAAACAAGACAGAAGGTATTCAAACTTGGCCAAGGCAAAAAGCCTCATGGCAGGATTCATTAGGTAAAATGTAAATCAGTAACACAAGTGGAATGGGTCCTGAGCAAATCCAGCCAGCAGGGGCCACCTCTGAGCAGTGAAGTCACCTGGCTGCACCCAACACCTGCAGGCTGTGCACAAGGTAAAAGCTGCAGAGCTTTCAGCAGCGGCACACGCACCAGACACACAGGGGAGCAATGATTCCTAACGTAAAGCTTTCCTTAGAAGGGTCTTCAGAAAATAATGGTGAGAAAATGGCTGCTTCCAGAGGAGAGTAACCAAAACTGTCAAAACTCAGAGAAACCAGCAGTCTTTAAAACCCTTTGTCTCCACAGGAAATGAAAATTCTCTACACGAACAGAAAGATGTGACTCCTCAATAAATACTGTTGAAAGCTTCTTCCTCATTAAGGCCTTATACCCACAATTAGTATTTCTGACTTTTTTGAAAGTGGCAGACTTGTCCAAATCCTGGGCTTCCTCATCCAAAAATGGTGAGTGACCAGAGAGCAGAGAAAGTAGCAGCTGTAACAGAGCAGCCATGCCCTGGCAGTGTGTGCAGGATGGACAGATGGGTGGAAATGGGCAGCAACAGCACAGAATGACACACAGGCATTTATTCATCGTATGGAGTTTAAGAAGTGGTTGCAATTATCAGTGAAGTCCCTTAAAGTCATCTTAATACAACTGCAACACCTGAGTCTTTACTCCACTATGATCAACTGACAAATTGCAACAGTAAAAGGACTTCAACAGAATAAAAATTTGGTTTGCTCAGTTTAAAGTTGCCACAGGAGACACCAGACTCTCTTCTGTGCAATGAACTCTTGCATTTATGGGATTGTCTGAACCACAGCTGCCATTTCAACACATCTGACATTGCATGGAGAATACTAGAGGCTGCTCCTCAACATTCAGCTTAGGGGAAAGTGTAGGTGGTGTCTGTGGTCATGTCAACTTTGTATCATAAAAGAAAAAAAGAAAAAAAAGGAGTGGAATGGAGGAAAAGAAGAGTAGGGAAAAAAATGTGAATTAAGAAGCAAAACAGCAGCATTAAAATTTCCATTGTGGAACCTGTGCAGAGTGAATTCAGATAAAGCAAAACTCCATTATTAAGCCATTATTTGACTCACAGTGTGTTAGCAAAGTAGAATGAAAATCTGTCTCATTTCAGTGCATTACAAGCTAGAAGGCTATAATTTCAATTCCTATCCACTCGAGCAGAAGTAAATTAATAAGAGGTTAACATCAAGTACCCTATTTATTTTGTAGGTTCATCACTTTTGTCTATTCACATGTGATGGGTATCAGAGATTAATGATGCACAGATTTTTCTCCTGTGCATATGTAACATGTCTGTAAAGGACTGAGCTTTTCAAGTACTAATGACAACACATGCGAATCTCTGCATGTACACTCTGCTTGTATCCTTTGAAAATTTGTCCTGTACTGAATTTATTTGACCTAGCTTGGTCAGAATAACAAAGAAGAGACTGACTTCACTATACCAGGGTTCCACAAAAACACATTTCTTACCTAGCCTAGTAATAATTTAAATGGTAGGGGAAAAAAATCCCAAACATCCTCCCCCTTCAAAAACCTCCCAGCAAGTTAAGCCTTTATTTCATAAAAAAAAAAAAAAGAAAAAATTAAAAGAAAAAAAATCCTCCTACTCACACTGGAGAAGCTTTATATCTATTAGGAGTTCCAGAGTCAGAAGAATCACCACCAATACTACACAGGCTACCAGGAAACTGTTGAGACTTGCACTGAGCAAAAATACCTGCCACACAGCTGCTCGTCTCCCACAGCACGGTTTTAGCCAGTTAGATCTAAGGAAATAAAATTAAGGGAAAAACAAGAAAAGAAAAGAAGAAGAAGTGAAAAAGGAAAAGAGCCAAAGAGCAGTGAACTCAAAATGCTAAGTTCTGCTGTTATGGAGACACTCAGCAATAATGCACAAAGACTTTGCAAAGTTCACATTCACTGGTTTCATTACCAAGAGAAACGTAAGAAAAACCTTCAGCCCGGGATCTCCCAGCTCTGGAGTGTGCTGTGTCCAAGTGCCTTCAGTGCAGATCATGCAGCCCTAATTACCACACACACCTTTCTGCTTTCCTCATGCCTCAGGTTCTCATGTGCTCTTATCTTGACATACATGCTGCATTCATTTATCAGTGAGTACCAAGGCACAGCAGGACTCTGCTATTTAGAAGCTAATGACTTTTTCAAAATAATTTCTCTGCTACTGAATTTTCTGGTCAGGCACCTTTATCCCTGCTCTACTATGAGACAGATCTGACAAGGGCTGCCAAATTTAGGTTGCAACAATCAGTCCATGACATCATGGAAAAGAACAACAGGAATCTGGAGAACACCAAAGCAGCAGCTCAGTGACTCCACAGCTACACTTTATAGTAGCAAAGGTAGGCAGCCTGGCAAACTGTCAAGCCTCTGGCCAAGGCTCTCTCCTTGGCTACTTGTCCACCTCTCATCAATCTGTTAGTGGATCAGGCCAAGAATTACCTTGCCAGAGTTTGGGGGACAGCATGCACCAGGGACCGCTCCCAAACCTGGTTTGGATGAGGTCACCCTTTTTCAGAGGAAAAAGAAGGTTTAGGCAGGATGCAGGAAGCTGTGAGGAGGCTGAGTTCTGAGGACCAGAACTCTGGAGGGAAGCTGATGAAGCAGTAAATGTTGCACTAGTGTTGTGCTAATGCAGATACACTTTTACAAGTGGGTTGCTAAAAATGTATTTTTTTTCTTTTAGAAGTATTGGTAATAGGAAAAACAGTAGTATGGACTTCAGAAGCTTAAAGCCCATCCTGACACTGTTCATCTCCTGACTCCTCCCTCTCAGTATCACTTTGATGCAATATCACATCATTTCTCATCAGTGTTCTGCAAGGTTCCTGTACTGGCTCACCTCAGAAAGTTCAGATGAGATGGCTGTCTGACACTTCAGATTTTCAAAGCACTGTAAATACACATTAGGTAATGAAAAGCTGACATGATTTATTAACCAGGGTTTAAAAAGCTGCAAGTGTGGTGCAGTAACCCCACGGTCTGACTAAAATATCACTACACAGAAAGCAGTGGTGTATAAGAAGATATGGTGATACTGATCAGCTCCTAATAAACAGCTCTAGACTCACTAACTCACACTATAATCAAACACTTAGAAAAACATCACAAAATGTTCTCTGACATACTCACAAATGAGGGAGAAAGTGATGCCAAGCAGTGCTCAGAGACTCGACACTTTTGAGCAGCTTCTCAGAATTAAGCATATCAACACCACTTGTACTCAGATTGCCTGATTGCCTGACTGTAAAAGACCTCCTCAATTGACTCTCAAAGCTTCAGAGAAGATTTGACAAGTGTTACTATCAGCAACTTGCCCTTAGGTTAAACTTTGTTATGGCTCCAGCCTGAATACAGAATGCATGAGATTTCAAATAGGCTGTATTAAAATATAAGGCAAGAAAAAGGCATTGAGATAGGGCCTTTTTGTCAACTCGATCTTTTAATGGATTTTATTTTACATCATCTCAAAAGGGTAACTTGTTTTTAATGTAACTATGATTTTGGGGTTTTTTAGGTATTTCTAAAAACAACGACAGGGGATGGCTCTGTTTAAACAGAACAGACTTTAGTTCTAGTCTCTGCTTACATTTATTTTCCCTTT
Organism: Toxostoma redivivum; assembly: GCA_013397375.1. Taxonomy (NCBI): domain Eukaryota; kingdom Metazoa; phylum Chordata; class Aves; order Passeriformes; family Mimidae; genus Toxostoma; species Toxostoma redivivum. Next base: position 739,384 of record VXBI01014713.1, on the reverse strand, counting down.
TCCAAAAGACCCATTATGTCAATATTTTAATACTGCAGGGCAGCTTTTCCTATGCACAAAATCATCAGTAGAGGGCCCAAGTACCTGCCTCTAAAAGCTCTACATAGTCAAGATTTTCAAATATACCAAATGTACCAGTAAGAAGAAACCAGCTGTAATACTTGGCATATCATACCATATAACAATGATAATTATTACTCAAACTGTAAATTACTTATAGAGTCCTAAATAACGTGGCATTATTCTGTCTGCTTAGTATTATTACTCAATATTAATAACACCAATTCTAAAAAGCTTCTGAATGAAACTACCAGTTTACAATTGAAAAAGCAATCAGCTTAAGAGGTCAAGTGCAGCTCATGTGCACATTTCCACACTCATAAAATATATACATTGATTTAAAGACACAAAAGGATTTGAAATGTAATCACTGGAGAAGCACCTTCAGCTCTGTATCCTAACCTGCAGCACCAAGGTGAGTTTGTTACCAGCACCTGCACACCCCTGTCTGCATGTTAGAAACCACCCTGACTCCTAACACACACAAATCTCACCTCTGTAACCCTGGAACTTGTCTGAGCAGAGCAGTGTCCTCCTCTTTCTCTCCCTTCTGATGTGCAAGGGCTCATCTATTGAGATGAGAAATCTGGTTTTGAAGAAAAACAAACCCCTACCAGGATTAGTGTGCACTTGAACTTACCTTCCAAATTCTGGCCATTTCACCTGTGACACTGCAAAGCTACACTTAAAATTTTAAACTCAGATTAGAAATTCAGCTACACAGAATTTTCAAAAAACCCAATAAACCAAAATATAACTTACAGAGCTCATAAATTTATGAAGAGATTTCATACTAACCATAGACAAGTAAAAGACCTTTCTCCCTCACTTGAGACAAAAAACCCCAAACCAAACAAAAAACCAAATCACCAAAAACCCACAAACTAGTAAAAAAGTCTCCTATTCTGTTCAGAGAATAAGCATACTTTCTATTGGTGTCCTGACTGTGTTTGCTTGAATTCACAGACAAGTGTGACTTTGGAAAACTTTCCTGCATGACTTCAAACAGATTTATGAGGTATTTCAGCTACTTTGTCTCTAAAACAGAAGTACCATTTACCTTTCTTGCAATGCCTGAATGAAGTAAAAAAATGTACTAGCACAGGAAATTTTTAGTTGTTGCTGACACTGAGCTGTAAAGTTTTACAAAGACATTAAAATGTATTTAGTGGAATTTTACCAGGGGTAATTTTTTTTAAAGATACTTTCACACATGGCTTTGTGCAAAACCAATCTGTCATCATCCTGTTACTCTTACTAATAAACAGCTTGGAAAAAAAAGAACATAAGGCAAAACTGGGAAAGGTTGAACATATTTATCTGGTAAGGAACCACTACAAACAGTTTTTTCAAGCTGTTAACAGCTGTCACTGTTTCTATTTTCTGGCCTTGTAAACAAATACCCCAAAATCTGCATTATACCTTACCCTGTCTTTTTTTCCCTTTCTTTTGGCTAAACAGCGAGTGTTTGCACCTCACAAGATGGTTCTGATCAGAAAACAGAAGGATGGATGGGATCCAAATTGCTATCTGAAGGAGCAGAAAGGCCATGGTCAGGAAGTGACAGGCTAAATAACAATACAAAATCTGGCTGAGCCAACACAGACAGCAGAGCCTCTCAGCAGGCTGCAGGGAGCAGCTGCAGGCCTGGAGCAGCTAACTCCAAGGAACACACTGAGCTCTGCACCTCTTTTCTAGACTTCCACAGCTTTGGTTTAACTACAGACCTTGAACTATTGACAACAATCTCATCTTTTTTCCCCCTAAAACTTGTATATTTCAAACCCCCTGGAACTTCTTGGCAGAGTCCTACAAAACTCTGCTGCTCCAATGGCAAGAGAGACTCCCCCGTTTTTCTCCCCAAACTCACCCATGGCCAGTTTATTCACACTCCTTCTTGTGCCAGTATTATTCTCCAGCTCGATTAGGTCTTTTTCCTAGTTGGCATTTTGTCCATGATGCATTATAAACAGTAATGGCAGCCACGTGTGTAATTCAATTAAAGCCCATGCTTTTTGTAGAACAGACCCTCAATTTCTGTAACTATCCTAGCAGCCTCCTCTGCACATGAATACAGACAACTGAAGCAGTAGATATTATTTTAGAATAGGCTTAATTAATTACATGAATGCTTCCCAGCTCTATTTGAAGTACTTGAACCTTTCTAAGATCATTTGTGCTTTCTTTAGAGGTGTATATCACACCATTTGCTCACAGACATCCTGTGATTACCAGGCCTTTTACTCTGCTCACTAGAAAATTGCTTGTTAGGTTTCTCATTTTTAAAATCTTTAGTGCATCAGCCTCAAAAACTCCCTTTAGGAAACATGACAACAGCCATACTAGAACATACTGAACAAAGGCCTGGCATCCTGTCTCCAACTGGCCATGAGCAGATGTCTCAAGATGATTAAGAACACAGCAAACACAAATCCTTCCCCTTAACATTCTCACAGCATCCAACTCTTTTTCATTTGGTCACTTCCTGAGACACATGTGTTTTCTCAGGTTGTACTTAGTAACCTTCAATGAATTTCTCTTCCACAGACTTGTTCAACTTCCTCTTGTGGGGATAAGCAACTCTCAGCCACACATCCTTCAGAAAGTAGCTTCAAGCATCTACTGCCCTTTGTGCCAAGAGCAAACTCTTTTTGTTTCTCTGGAACTGGGCCTTAATCTATTAATGTACCTTAGAGACTGTATTGGGAGGGTGCTGTGTGGGTGTCAAACCTGTTTTAACCTCTCTGTGTCACAGACTTTGTAGTATCAATCAAATCTCAGTCAACATTCTCTTTTCCAGACTGCAGTCCCAGTTTACATAGCAATCTCCAATGGAAGATGTATCACATCTTTGATCACTGTTTTTCTTTGATTCTTTTCCAGTTCTTTTATATCTACCATTTCCTTTCTGGCAGGGATCAGAACTGCACTCGTGTTCAAGACGTGGGCAAAGCTTGGATATATAGAGAGGCACAACAACAGCCTCTTTTATTCTCTGCTCTTTTTCCTAAGCAATCCCAAGAAATGATTTGCTTTCACACTGCTGCTCAGCATTTAGCTGATTTTTTTACAGACCTGCCTTCCAGACAAATATTCCTCTTTTCTATATTTCCCCTTTGTCCTATGGCTTATCCATATTTCAATTTTTGCTCCAAGCCATATCTTCCCCAATTTAGACAATTTCATTGTCAAGCCAGACAAATTAGACTCATGTCATTTCCAGCCTCTAATGAAGAGCTTTGCAAACACTGATCTGTGGGCTACAAATGCTTCTATCATCAAAAACTACCTGGGAAAAGCAAGTTCTGTTGGAAAAATACAGAAATATCTCCAAACCGAAAAACTCTTAAAATCGCTGAGCTAGAAAATGAATTCTTTGTCTTACTTACAGTACTGCTCTCTCTACCAATTGATAAAGGACATGGGGGGACACACTCCAAGCACTGAGGTTCTGGGATAAGCAGAGTAATGAGCTACTCTGGAAAACAACATTTACCATGAGAAACACTTAAAAGGCTGTGCACAGAAACAGAAATTTCTAAATCACTGAACACATTTGTAACATAGCCCAAAATTTCCTATTTTCTCTCCTGAAGAGCTGGGCACCTCAGAGGTTCTGCTGAGCTGAATGCTCCTTTTCTGCTGCACTGCAGCTCTGTTTTGGACCACAGCACTGAGAGCAGCAGTGATGAAGTACTGCACAAAGAACAGATCAGCACTACACCTCATTCACTGCATCCTCATGGTAGGATTTTGCACCATCTTTCTGGATTCAGACTATGACTGGCAGCTAAAACTAAATTACAACCCACTTTCGTAAATAGGAGCTTGCTCACTACAGGAAATAGCTGTACCCTCCAAAACCTTTGCATTTCATCTTAGGCTTGGACCTCATTAGTCACCATTATTCCAGATCCAAGACCTGCAGAGGTACACAGAACTTTTCAGAAAATGGATTATTTTTCATTATATTATTATAATATTGTATTATCACCAGATAAAGACAAGAAAAGCAGAAAACTAGAGAAATGTGAGAACTTGATCTAGTCAAGTTCTTTTAGATAAAGCACCTTTAAGATTTGTAGAAAGCACAAGTAAAATATCTCAAAAAATCGAAGTAATATCTGAAAGATAAATCTGAAAAGCAAAATAATGGCACCTACTTGGTACAATTACAGAAGACTGAATGAACAGACATCTTTTTTTCCCAGGTTGGTTCAATACATTCACCAGCAAAGTATTGCAACCAGTTTAAAATAAGAGCTCACAACTCTTCTCTGTGTTAATTCTGCACCTCTGTGAATCTCTGTTCAGTTTTGGTTTCCTTTCCTTTCTCTCTCTCTCCTTATGGTTTTCTTTTTTCTGATATTCCCATTGTTTAATGCACTTTCTAGCTGTGACCAAACAAATCTAAGGCTATGAACAGATGATCATAAATAATTAAATTACAACAGCATGACTATTTACAGCTAATGGCAAATGAGTCCCATTAACTGTGTGAACTCACAAACTTCACAGCTTTTGATGCAAAACACAGTACTTGAAAACACCTTCATGTTTCAAATGTTTAACATTAAAATACAAGAGCTGAAATTTAAAACAAATACAACAAATAATGGAGAAGTTGGTGTACATCTCTCCCCCCGTGTTTCTCAACCCAAATAAACACAGATCTCTATGAAGAGAGAGGCTCACTGTCTATCTGTATATTCACACAATAAAACATGCTTTGTAGTGCAACTATCTGTCCATTTTTTTATAATATATTGTGATTGATACTTGTTAACTGGAACTTACAGAAAATCTAGGAAGGAGAGCTTTTCCTTATCCATGTACAACTTTCTGCATGTTGTCAGTTTTTCTGCTATTCTCCATCACTTCTATTGGACTTGATGCAAAAAAAAGCAAAAGAGAGAAACTATTTTTTGAAAAACAGAATACTTGATAGGAGAAAAAAAAGACACTAAGAGTGGCATTTAAAGCAATGTTAGCATTTAAAAATCATCTCACCTTTCTGGGTGATCAGCCTCCTTAAAGAAACGTTGGCATACTCTTTTCATGCCAGCTGAGTTCCATGCAGCCACAGCCTCTCCAGTAAATTCAGGACAACACGTTTTGTGTTTTGTTTGGGGGATTCAGGTAGAGCAGAAAGGTTTTACTTGCCTGATTACCCTTTCACTACTTACAGATGTACATTAGGGGCAGGTTTAACGTGCCTCTGATCTGCAGTCCTTTTTTTGCTGCTTAGCACAGGGATCAGCATTGTCATCTAAATGCCTGACAAAACCAGCTCAAACTGTCCACAAAATTCCTTCAACAACACCAACAGACAGGAACCCAGTGCCCTGAGAATTTGATATGAAAAGGCAAAGACCTATCAAACTGCACAAAGACTTTTATTCCATTATTAAAGCCACAGGAATGCCAGCTTACATACAGTCTGTCTAACAAGTTAAAGACAGACCATAACTTTCTTCTTCCTTCTCATTTCTTTCTTTCCTGTGGGAGGGGTAGCTAGCGTGACGCCATCTGAGAGTTTCCAGGCACACAACGAAGCTATGACCCATCTATTCCTGACTGCCTATTAATATCAGCTTTATTAAGAGAAACATTCCCTCAGATGAAACAAAAAGCTCCCCTAGGTAGCAACCAGGTCAAATTTGTGCTTGGACCCTGAACACCTTGTAGCCTTAAAGAAGAAAAGATAGAGGAAAACCTTGTGTGCACCTTAGGGTGCACACAACTAAACCACTAAATCAGAAGGCTCCTTTCTTGCCCTCTTGTTCATTTCTAGTCTGATGTCTCTCTTTATTCCCCATGTAAGGAAATGGAGACTTACTGGTGAAGGCCCAGAGCAACCAGGAACTTCTGACTGTGGACAATTATGTCATCCACCAAGGCTGTGGAGAGATGCAGCTTGAACCAACCACCAGTCCTGTCCAAGCACAGGCACATGCCAGAGCCTTGCAGTTAGAACAACTCCTGCTTGCCTAGATCAGCTGCAGATCTAGAATACCACAGCCACACAGAATACATGCAGGTCCATGCAGGCTGGCACCTCCCCTGACACTCTCTGGGAGCTGCATGCAGAAGGTAACACATGGAGTCTGCAGTAACAGGCAGACTCCCAGGGAAGGGAATCTTTTCCTCTCTGCCATTAGCAGTATCTGCTGGTATCTCCACCTGCACTCTGCACAGCACTGGGGTACCACAGAGAGCCTCAGGCATGAATATGGATGCTAGCAGAAACTACAGGGATTTTTGCCATTTTCTGCCACCTCCTCTGCTGCCCTCCCCACATCCTCCTCTTTGCACAAAAGAGAGATGTGGCTGCCAGTTCCTGTATCAGACTGATCTGACCCACCCTACCTCCTTCTCACTCAGACTGGAGCCAGTCCCAATTTACAAGGCCATGGGAAAGAAGCGACACCACGTTTTCTGAACATATTCCCAAGCAAGCCAGGAGGTGGCACAGGGATAATATTTTACTTTGCTGCTGGGCTTCTGAAGCCCAGCTCTGCTCCTCAATTTCTCAGGGCATCAGCTGTCATGGATGCTTCTGAAAGGAAGAAGCCACCATTCCCACAAGGCAGCTGAACACAGCCAAAATGCATTGGGATGTCCAAACTTACTCTGAACTTTCTTCAGAGAATGTACTCTATAGCAGGGAGGTGTGGAGGGCACCTACTTATTTTTTTATTATTATTAATCATTTTACTTATTACTTATTCAGACTGACAAAGCCACAAAAGAAGTGTGAGTGAAGGGAAAGATCTCTGCTGAGGAAAGAATGACAAGCCTATTTCCATGCTTAAGACTGCAAAGCTGCTCAAATGGTTACAGTGAGACCTGTGCCCTTTGGCACAGTGAAGAATTGAGTTTCAGATCATAAAAATCTATAAAAATGCATATTTGAATAAAACTGGTATTGACTCAGCACCAAAATAGCCCGAGGGTTACACCTGCATACTCAAATTAATTTTCAAGTGCCTCATTTGCTATGCAGGGTATTTTATGTTACAGTTGTACCGTACTTATATAACCTACTTGAAATGTATTTCCCCTTGTTTGGAGTAACAACTTTTTGGAGAAGTCTCATAAAGTCCAATTTGGAAAGAAATTAAAGGCAAGAGCCTTCCCCATGTCTTGCTTCCTGAGTACCACCCAGAATACCTGCTGAGCTGAGATCAAGCAGGTCTCTGCTGATTACAGAGCACAGGTTAAAGCACATTGAATCGTTAGGAAATGGAGGCTTGTATAAAGCCTTGGAAACGCTTCAGCAGCGAGCATTCTACATGGCTGACTGGGCAGTGCTCTCCCTGGACCTCACTGACAGGAGCAGGTCTGTGCTCAGTGGGACACCCAGGGAGGGCAGGCACCAGCACTCAGCCCATCTCTGTCCTGAGGGACGTTAAACTGTGCTCTCATTCCTGACAAATGCCTCTTCCTGAAGACATCCAGCAATTGTACCTTTATTCTCCTCCTTCCTGCACACACCAGCACTCCACCCCAGCACTTCGCTGCCCTCACTACTGCAATTCAAGCTTTTCACTTTTGTCCTAAACACCATGGAGATCAATAACAGGCTGTTCCCTTCCTCACTGAAGTCTCTTAGAAGCTCCCCTTAAAGTCTCTTGTTCATGTGAAACACAGTTATTTCAATCAGTACTCCACGGCAGGTTTTCTGAGCCTCTAATCATTCTCACTGCCTTCCTCTGGATTCTCTCCAGTTGACCCAAATCTTTCATAAAGAATTTAGTGCAGCAGTCCACCTACAGCCACTTCAAGCCTGAACCAGGCATAAGGATGACTTCTAATGTCCTGTAGGACAACGGTGCTACATAATCTGACATTGGGCTATGTTTGGGCAGATGCTATGAACTGATTACAATCTTTTATTGCAATAAAGCTGAAACCACCATTCTGTGAAAACAGGAGCAGTATGTATATAGTGTGTACATTACCAAGGACAACATTCTCACATTAGCCAACTACACAATTTAAATTCCTGGGTGACAAGTACACTATCTGTCCTGGATCAGCAGTAGCAGATATTATCTCTCAGTCAGGAGATGCACAGTTCTGCACAAGAATCACACCAGCCAACTCTGGTCATACTAAAACACCTTTCTCAAGGAGCCTTCACCAGACCATTCTGCTTGTTCTTATAGGCCAGGTATTTCATCTATTTTTTTCCTGAGATAAAGCTTCCAGATTGTGGTCAAACAGTAGCTATGAACCACTTAAAACAATAAACAGCCCTAAACCAGCCCAGATCAGTGATATTAGAAAAGGTCTCTTCCATCCCATGACAATAATTTTGCACGGAGTTTAAGGACAACTGGCTGCACTTCTCCAGCTTAAGGTTTCCTGTTTTAGAGGCCATGAAATTGCTGTAACCTAAAACTACATGACAAAAATCTGTCCCTTGTGCTTACCCTTCTCTTTGGTACTCCTCATCCAAATTTGACAAAAGCTGGGACCCAGCCACAGACAGATCAAGTGCAGCTAAAGGCAGATCTCGATAAGCAAAATTAACAAGCTGCACAGGAGCAATGCTTTTGGTCTCTTCTTCCACTTGTTGGGAAATGATCTCAACTTCTGAAACACCACCTTCAATTGTAGGCCTGAAAACATAACAAACACACATATACACAGAAAGAAATATAAATGAGCAAGCAAGTAAAAGGAAGTTAGAAACAAGAACTTCAGAGAATCCTAAAGAGCCAGCAACTTAAAAGCCTCTGCAAGGTCATTAAGGAGGTGTTGTCATTAAAGAGGCAGATCAAATCTCTCCAAACTTTAGTAGATCTCACTGTGATCAACAGAAACCTCACAAAAGTGGACAACATTTCACTCTGCTGAATCTGCTTCAGAAGCACTAAATAGAAATGGCTGTTATAAACAAACAGAGGAAAAATGCATGAGCCCAAAAGGAAAATATTTATGCAAAACAAGAAGAAGGCATGTAACTATGCCAACTAAAGACTCACTGCTTTCTGAGTTAGATTGGTGAGCAATGAACAGCTAGGTTTTTTCACTATTATATACAAATCAATTGTTAACTACTAGGTGCAGTTAGACCTCTCTTCCACTGTAGATTTGAATACTTATTCAAATAGTTTTGACAGATGGTAGCTTTATTACATTCACCTAAAAAAGATCATTCTGTTACAAGTTATTTCAAAAAAACTCTGAAAGGGAACAATGATTCAGAAGAATTATGGCCTCCTGCATAAAGATTATCCTAACTAGCCTTATGTACAGCTTCTCAATCTGATTGTGTATTCTTACAGAAGCCCACTGACACTAATGGTAACTCCACACAGATAAAAACAGTCTGACAAGTGTATGTCTCCCACATTTAGAACGAGATACTGCTTCTGTAGGAATCCTATCTGTGCATGCACATGATGCCTTGCCTGTAGGACACAGCTAGCATGTCAAGGGCTGATCTCTGCAGCACCCAGCAAAGCTGCTTGCCCTGTCTGGTTCCAAGGATGTGCAAGCACAAACTTCTCCAGCTTTCTTCCAGGGGAGCCAGGTAACTTTGGAAGAAATCTCAGGCAACTGTCAGGTTTAGAGCAGGTGTGAAGATACTCTTTTTACAGAGATATAGTTAAAAAGATCTTAGCACCCTGTTATTTGACTGCAAAAATTGCGCTGCTGATTTTATTTTAAAGAAGCTTCTTAAAATCTTCCAGCAATTTAAGCAACCTGATTAGCAGTTCCTTTATTTTCCCCAAAAGTTATAAACTACTTTAGAAGACCACTTAACTGGTATATCTTGTATAAGGATATCATTTAATGATGTGGATGAAGGAACTCAAATTGTATGTTGAGAGTTTCCACTGGTCAGAGTCTCACTGTTAGACTAATTCTTTCATATGGAAGAATTAAATCGTGAATTAAAAGGAGCTAACTGCTGCCAGAATTACCCAAGAAAGTAAAATGCTATTATATGTAGAGTATTTGGCAGGGAAAGGCTGCAGCTGTGTCATACTGTGGCAGAAAAAGGAAGTACTATTTGAACAACCTAAAAGCTTTTATTTTATTCATGTGTAATTAATAATGGAAAGTAATGAGATTCTTTAATTTCCAACAGAACTGTATTCTTCTGTAAACAACTTGAAATCAAAAGCCCAGAGTTAAAAGCTAATTTTAGCAAGAATTTTCTTTGATTTTCACCTTTATTGCCATCCTGTGGACATTTACCTTTATAAGTCCAAGCTGGTTCAGTTTTGCATGTAAGAGCATACAATGATCCAATTTCCAGTATTATAAAAGGAAAAGGAAATGGGTTGGTGCAAACTTCCCTCCCCCAAAAGTATTGAGTTTCTGTATTCTTAGACACACTAGATGACAGATAAAGTATGACTGGATTGAAAAAAAAGCCAGACTGGTGATGGCAGACAGCTTTGGTGGTGGGGAAAAAGAAAGATAAACAGATCTGAAAATAACATAACATACTAGTTTTCAGCCACTGCTGTTAGTAACACATCAGACATGCTTACAGTATCATTCATGTATTTTCTGCTAATTCACACTCTTTAGAAAAATACAAAACCTTCCTGAAATCACATCATTCTTCTCCAGGTAGCAGCCTGCTCCCTTTCATTTGAAGTAATTTGTGTCACACGGTACTTACTGAGGATTGGTCATGTTGGAGGATGCAACCGAATCAGCAGTGGCTCCAATATTTAACTACTTCCAGCTGCTCTGCATTGAAGCTCTAGCCTTGCAAGATTAGGGCTCTGCGAGAAGCAAAACAAAGTTACCCAAAACACACTTGAAAGAAATCCAAAGGGCTACACTGACTTCTGCTGTCATGCTGCAAATGTGTCTAGTAGTTTAATTCCCCCCCATGATTCTGTATCAAAGTGGTTTTATTCCAGGTTAATTCCTCCATATTATGGAAGCTATAAAGTTACAGTGCATTTACTTTTACATACAGATACATACATAATTCCATAAGAACACAGGTTTTCTTTGAAACCACTAAATTGTTGAGAACAAAACCAAGGTCAGAGGGGGAAGGGGATCTTCAGAGAAAGCTCATGGCTTCAGGAGCGTAAATTCTATTGGAAGACAATTTTTGAACATTTTTTATACTTTCTAGGCATAAGCATTAATGTTGTTGGTGAAGTTTGGGGGTTTCCTCTCCATTTTGCAGTTTGAACTGTTCCTGATTCCCTTTGCTATCTTAGGAAGTCTTTTCCAAATTAAATCATGTCTAACATTCTAGATGGACTGTTATCAGGACAGCATTTTGATCAACAAAACCCAGTGACACATTTGGAAAAGGCAAAGCCTCCACTTGTCCTGTACTTGGAGCAATACATGCCCACCAGAACAAAGGGAGACAAGCATGTGAGAATGAAACCTACTGATACACAGTAGGCTTTGGAAGCAGGAAGAATAAGGAATACCACACACCAAACAAAAGCTCTTAAAAATCATGAGACCTTGTGAAGCTATTGTGAAGATTAGATGCTACAAAATTTTTAGAAGTAACATAAAAACAGACTCTGATTTTGATTAAACATCGGAAATAAACATCAGCAAATTAGAATTCCTTACAATAACACCAATGATCACTAAAAATGCTCTTAGACTAAACTTTACCCCAGTCACAGGCTGAATTGTTAGTCAAGTATTTACAGTGGAGACATACAAATGCAGCTACATTAAGATCCTTAACAATCACTTCATACAAAAAAATAAAATTGAACTTACATCTTTTGTAGAGCCATTTTTCCACAGCTTTATTTCATGTTTTGTAATTTTATAAAAACACCAAATGTAGCCAATACATTTTCACATTTTCCAGATACTGTGCCTGGGTATGCAAGAAAAAAGGTTCTACACTGTGATCAACCTCCTCAGGTAGATAAGTAAATCAAAAGTAATTTAATTTCATATGAAGAGGATAACTTTAAAACAAAAGACTACACATACTTTAGAAAGACACTCACCCTCTATTTATTTATAATCTTGTAATACTTCTAAAGACAGAGTAAGAAGCAAATGTTTTTCAGATAAAGCTAGTACAGCTGAAACTTGATTTGATGGCCATTCAAGTATCAATGGAAGTCTATCCCTCGGCCTTTGTATGCCTTGAATTATTTTATTCACTATATCCCTAAGGCAGCAGAATACATTTGCCTAAAATTATGAATATTTCAATCAGAAAGAGCTTTCTGATAGCAGTTGTTGCACCCACCAGCACAACAAAAGTAAAAGATAAGACTCAGACTTGTTTTGCAATATTAGTTCCCTAACATCTCATTTTCAGTTGACATTTTTACAACACGAAACAACCCCAAACAATTTTGAATGAAAAATTTTACCCAAATCAGTTGTGCTAAGCACTCAGCATAAGAAAATGGCCAAGGCATGAGGTACTGTGCACCTGGTCTTGTGAGACTGAGAAAACTGAGAATCCTGCTCTAACTGCTTTTGCAGGCCTGGGGAATAAAAAGTACATGGGGATACAGCTGATTTAGGAAATGGGAATAAGACTGATGGAAACTGGCCTTAGAGGACAGACAGGCCAATGCACTCATGGAAGCTTCTTAACCTAGTAAAACCTCACCATTTACTGGGAGACAGCACAGGGCCAGTAACCCCAATCCCACTCCCAAAGGGGACTTAGAAAATAATGCAGTGACAAAAACTGTGCATCTAGATTTTAAGGAATCTTATTTTTTAGATTAATCCTAAGATTCTAGGGAACGTGCCAGGACACAAACATTAAATATTTGTCCCTCCAGAGCAGTCTCTTGCTTTCCTGGAGCTGGAAGTACATTTGCAATCACACAGACGTGTGTTTTACAGCTCAGCCAGGGCTCTGAACTGCATGTGAGCAGGGGCAGCAGCACTAAGCCAGGCCAGCTCGCTCCTGCTGGAGCTGGCAGCTCTACAGGTGAAGTTTGCTCACCCTGGGCCCGAAGGAGCCGCTGGCAGCAGGGCAGCAGCTCCTGTGCAGGGAGCAGAGTCCAGCTGGCACCGCAGGGATCGCTACCATGCCACAAGGAGCTCACCGGGCTGGGACGAGCAGCGCCGGGACACCCGAAACCAGAGGCGGGGACTCAGCTCTCCGAAGGACTCACTGCAACCCTCCTGCAACAAAAAGGGGCAAAACGTGAGTAATCGCGGGCAAAAATGACTAATGTGTGAGCTGATCTAATGAGCTGGATAGACAAGCAGAGTCAGTAAGTGCAATAAGAGGGCAGAAAAGATGTAATAGGTTTTGTCTATGTATCTATATCCTAAATGGATTACTGTGATTCATGCTTCTTTCCAGGCTTTATGCAAGCAACAGAAATAGCTTAACGTATACTGGTATTCTGCAAAAATGTATTTTTTTACTATCCACTCCACCTCATCTATCTGTTTTTACTTCCTTTAAAAAAATCACATTTTATAGCTACATAAACCACTTGCAACTTCTGCATGAAATTTCTGTGCAACTGAGTGGTGTTTAAAGGCAGCAGGGATCAGCAGAGCAATTTTATTCTTTTAAACTTACCTCTTGCTTGCATTCCTATAGGATTTGCCTGTAGGCAAAGTGGAATGATGTTACTCTTTCTCCCTGCCAACAAAGATAGGCAGAGGGCAACTTTTGGGCCATCCATCACCTGAGTGAAAATTTTTCCATACAGCCCTTTCTCTACCTAACCCACTCAATGCTCAGTAGACAAAAATGTCTCATCTCTCATAGTCTCATCTAATGAATTACTAACGGGTCCAGGGTTTTTGGCTTTTCTCCCCACTTTGCAGAACTGAGAGTAGGCAGCACACAGCACTTGCTGAACTGCCACGTGAGCATAGGCAATGCCCAGCCCCTGAGAGCTCAGCAATTCTGTTTGTTCCGTGGTGTTGTCCAGGGGAGATGACTTTATGTAGCAGGAGCAGTTTCCAAAGTTTAACAGAAACAGTTTAAAGAGAGATAGGACAGAAAGGAAAGAACTGTCCCGCTAGTTGCTAGTGCAAGCTTTCAAGCAGTGTAACAACCAGAAATATTCACTGCACTAAATGACTGACATCTTGTATATATCAAGAGGACAGTGCAATCTGATGGGAAGCATCTAAGTTTGCAACTGGGAGCCCAGCTCAAAACGTGTGGGATCACAGCTCCAATCTCAGCCAGGCTGATCAGCTCTCCACCCCCTTTAGCACTGAAGGAAGCTGCACCCCAACCACTGAGCTCTTTCTGAGGCGAGATCTTCCACATACTTAAAAGTGCCGTGCTTGCCTCGTCCTTCAGCTCTGCTCTGCTCTCTGCACCCTCACCACCCATGCCAGTGCACCCCAAGGCTGCTGCAGGTGCCCTGGGGTTGAGGGTTGTGCTTTTCCCTGTCCTGTGCAAGCACTTGTGCACAGTTCTGGGCTGTGCACGCACTGTGTCATGCGCTGCACTTGAGCAAAGGTTCCTGCTGCTGGCCTTGCCCAGCACAGAGCCTGCCACGGGGAATTTGTTAATGTTTACAGCAACCTTCTATTGTCAGTCACCACACCTTGCTAATAGCAGATAAAATCCAGCTGAAACAACAAAAAGTATGGAACAGAGTTTGGAAAAGGTATGCTAAAGCATAGCACATGGTGTACATATTCTAACCTACACAAAAAACAAAACTCCAATATGAAACTTAAAAAAAAAAAAATCTATACTCCACTGGTGCATGAAAAGCATGGCTTTTAGCATTGATTTAAGCAGCCTTACAAAATATGTGTCACAATGCAGTGGGCCAAATTGGGGGTGGAGAGTAGGAAGATGATTTAATTTAAGCCTTTTGCACCCAAGTCCCTACTAACTTGTAGCCTATTAAGCTGAGCTGAAGCCAAGACAACATGATTCAGAGTTGTTTGCTGCACTTGCTCATGTTCTGAGGCGTATTATCATGAATCTGTAAGCTCCTGTGCAAAACCCAGATACTAACTGAAGTATCCAAGTTTGTGTCCTTACAAGGAAGCTACAAAACCCTAATAAGTCCCCCAATAGCAGCTTAAGACCCTTGGACAGGCTCTGAGTTTGCACTCAAAGGAAATGCAACAAGCCCGCTCAAGGAGACACTGCTGTGGCTGAAACATGGAGTTTTGTGTTCTTACCAGCTCCTTCCTCTGCCCACACCCCATCCATTAAAAAAAAAAAAAAAAAAAAAAAACAGAAGGCCTTCCCTG
>VXBI01014713.1:702509-724109 GCA_013397375.1 Toxostoma redivivum | reverse complement strand
CAGCCGCCCCCCCCCACCAACAAAAAAAAAAAAAAAAAAAAAAAAAAGCAGGATGGCTTCCCTGATGCAGGTCATAGTACAGCTCCAAAAATAGTTGTGTCAGCAAAAGTGAGAGTGCAGGGCAAGGCGTTGTGCAGAGCCAAAGAAACCAAGCACACAGAGCAGAAAGACACGATCAGAAATATTCAAGGACAACGTGCAGAGCCCTGGCCATTGGCAATACTCAACTGGAGCGAACACCAGCATGAAAGCACTGGAGAGACTGGGGTGCAGAGGAGGAGGGCTGCTGTGGGGGCTTTTCTCTTTCTGGGTCACGCTGGAGCTTTTTACTCTGAATCTAGTCTGCATTAAGAAACAGAATTTTGCTTCTTTGTGCAAACAAGTTATGTTCATATTTCAGTCTATAAACTGAAAGCCATGTACACTTTAAAGAGTAAATGCCAATGATGGCTACTCATGTGCCAGCTGGACAATTTTAAGCAGGTCAGGGAGCTATTCAGAAAAACAGGAAGAAAAGGAATAATCTGAAATAAGAGTAATAAGAGTAGGGGAAACACCTAAACAGACATTACCCCAGAAGCTTTCAAAGCCAAACTGCACGAGTGATTTATACATTTAGCTCTTGTGAATTAGCCAAGCCAAATCTTTTGGTGAACATCATGGATATCTTGAGGATCACCATGAACCTGATGTGATCACTCATTGCTACTACTGCAAGTTGCATTTCTACAAGAACTGAAATTCCCAAGTCCCCTGGGATCACAACTGCTTTTGTCTTGAGAATTTTAATTAGCTCCAATCATCTGCATTTAGAGAATTTTATTGGTCACGTATGCCAAAACTGTTCCTTTCAGGAATCCAGCAACTTGTACTTCTGAAGGGGAAAAACTGACAAATTTGCAGGCATGGCTCCAGCACTTCCTTGCTTTACTTTGGGTTAAACAACATTGGTTTTTCTTTTTTCCCCAACAGGGAAAATCACAGGTTGTGATATTAAAAAAATTCTTTTGATTAAACTGACCCTCCCTAATGCCTTGTGTAAGACAAGAATTTGATGAAGTATTAGATTAGTCACAGAATTTATGAATGCAGAGATGCCATACAGAAAACAAAAAGTAAATTTATTTCCTTAATCTTTAACATTTCTATGCAGTGTCCAAAAGAAAAGAGGCACAAGAGAAGGAGCTTTTTATTTCAAGGAAGAAGGGACATTGGATTTTGCATCTTTTTCATGGAGGGATTGACAGCAAAGTTTTTAAATACATCACATTTAAAAAAAAGGAAAAAACTCCTCCATCACAGGAAAGGTATTTAGATTGGGGGGGAAAAAAAAAAGTCAGGCATTCACAAATTAGGAAATGCCAGATTTGCACTTGCTCACGCAGTCATAATTCTATCCCCCTGTGGAATCATCCTGCATGCTGAAATTAAGCAGAACGCTGTTCAAGGAAAAAAAAAAACCAGCATGTAATCATGTAACTAAAGACCCTCATTATTCCTAAGTGTAACTAACACTTTCTAGAGAGAAGTCTAGATGGGCCAAAAAAGAGAAGAATTATCTTGTACACAATGACAATAATCTCTTCACAAATGCAGCGTGATCATTGGTTGAATCCTGAACATTTCAGTACTGCAGATCTGGACTACAGAACAAGTAGCAGTAGCTGGAACCAAGCCTTTAGGGCAGGATTAATCCAAGCCAGACTCAGGAGAGCCCAGTCAAGCCCAGCCTCTTCCAAGGAGCTTGCAGGTGTGCAGCACATGGCACTTGTAGACCAAAAGAAACAGGAGGAGCTGCTCTGCTTGGGAAGGTTATGAAAAGACTCCTCTCATGCTCCTTCCTTGTGCTCTCTTTTCACATGGAAGCTGGGGAAGAGGGCAGGGGTTTTGTAGCAGGTCTCCAGACAGGTTCTGTGACCTGCAAATACTCCAGCATCAACAGGCTTCCAATACAAGAGCTGCCCACAGCTCCTCTGGGCTCTCATTCAGTTCATGCTACACATTACACACTGGCACTGCTGGAATTCATGGTTCTCACACACTCCCAACATTTTCCAGAAAAGGCAGAGGTCTGGCAGGTACTGCAGCAATGCACAGTGTTGTTAATTCAGAAGATGCCACAGGGTAAAGAAAAGGTATTCTCTGCTCTGAGGGCCTTCTGCTTGAGGAAGTTTAATACTATGGCAAATACTGGGAGCAATATGGATGTCAAAGATGGGCAAACCTGTCCATCTCTAAAGGCTATCCTAATAAGAAGTTCGCTCTTAGCTCCTCAATAAACAACAGACATTCATTCAGCCAGAAGATTATTCATTTGATCTCTTTCTCTGGAGTAATTCCAAGCATGCCATTTCCCTTTCCATTTTACAAACCACTCTCATTTAGCTGTAATAAATTGGTGATTCCTACAGGTATCTATAGTTCCTGCATGTGGTAGGAAAAAACCCCACACCACAAGATCCTTGAGTCCAGAGAACAAACAGAACAATCACACAGCTAAAAGGCCCCTTGACAGATTTGTCTGCTCTTCCCAGGCTGCTCAGGAAGGGCGAGCTCCAAGCAGGCTGTTCCCAGCAGGACTGGGCACAGGGCTGGCAGCTCACAGCACTTCCCTGCATACCTGAGCATCTCCTGCTCTGCTCACACCTTGGCTGGAACGGGACAGAGCAGCAACTGGGCCCAGACAGGGCTCCCAGGGAGAGAGGTGATCCCTCTGCACAGCAGGACACAGGGATCCAAACAGGGAGGGCAGGCTCAGGATGCTGCTCCTGGGCTCGCTGGTGGAAGCTCAGCATTAGCCTGCTTTTGGAATGTGCCACTGCACATGCTGACAGCAAAGAGCCTGGCATCAACAGCTTCACTGGACCGAAAACATTTTACTTTTTCTGGTCTGGGAAACTAAATGACTCTGGGCTCAGTCAGCATATAGTCAGATGATTGTTTGGACAAATTTCATAACAGAGGCACTCCCCCCAAAACCCATGTTTTTTTGTGTCACAAATTCTGTTTCTCAAAAGAAACAAACAAACCCCCTCAAACAAACACATGCAGACCCCTCCCCAAATCTCCCTTGGACTATATATTAAAATATTAAATTTGAAAAGTTGAGTTCATATTTCCTTGGCTAAAAAACAATTGTATTTCTGAATTTAAACATTTGGGAACGACACTAACCTAGTCAAGTTGTATTAAACCAAATCATTACTACTGGAAGCAAATCAAGTACCAATTTAGTTTCAAAGAAGTTTGGTTTGCTTTCATCTGTCAAGAGTCAACTCTTGGATGTTGTTTTTAGTTCCTGGAAGTGCAGTGAGAAGCCAAACCAGAAACCTGCAGCCACATCTTTTTCCAAGCCATGCAAGATCAGTCCAGCTGCTCTTTAGAATAGTGAAGAAAACATATGTACCCTTTTGAACATGCTAGAATTAATGTTTTTAGGTCTATTTAGATACCTTTCAGGTAATCTCTGATTAGATTTATCACATATAAACCTAATTTTTGCAGCTTATTAATGGCTTTTGAGGTAAGAAGTCCATTTGAACCCAACAGCAAATTTAATTTGGAAATTTCACTCAGGCTTTTAACAACAGCAGCAGAGTAACACAAATCCTTGAGACATGCTGAGTACGAGGCATGTGTCAGTTCAGGGGAGGGACACTTGGCAATCTCTTAGTCCCATGGAAGTACCAATGTCTGTCAGAAAAACAGGCAAAACTCACATTTTAGTTTTCATCTACCATATGTGCTGCCCATCTTACTTGGAGCTTAACTCTTGCTTGAGTCTCTGATCAAACTCTTCGATTAATGTAACTTTGAGATTGTGTTTCAGCCATTAGCCTTCAACCTTAACACTCTTCCTCAAGCTATTAATTTTAATTTTCTTCACATCCTGGGCCTAATGGATTCTGGAATGAAAGGTCTTCAGAAATTTTAGAAGCATCTTCTAGTTTTCTGGAGAATATAATGTCAACCAAAACCAAAAGATTCACAACACTACAATAAGAATGGGAGAAAGTACAGAGAAAATCTCCTAAGAAAATGTTGGCATCCCTTGCGGGTGAGAATTTCAATGCATCTTGCCAATTACAATTCTGTGAGGGCCATAAATATTATGTTTCTAGCTAGGAAGGAGAGGGAGAAGTTCTTTAGACCAATTTTGCCTCTCACATAATCACCAGTACGGAATCAAAACAAACCTAACTAGACTGGTATTAAATCCAGTTATTAGACAAATCAAAACAAGCATCTGGAACCAAAAATTTCATTCTAAGAACCACCTAAATCACAAATGTATTTGTGAGAAATATCTGTGTTTTGTCATTCCTGGAAAGTATTATGGGCAGCCTTCCAGACAAAATGCAATAAATTTATATGAATTTATGGCTTTACTGTGTATCTTAAAAGCAAGTGTATAATAATTAGCCCACTGATGTGAAATTTACTGCTCTTCTCTTGGACGGTGTTATGCTTTGTAATTCAGCTTTTGGAAACAAACAGCCCAGCTATTCTGAATGCAAATTTGCAAACAGTTGCAGCATTTAATCCTGGTGATGTACATAGGATAAACTCCACTTTGCAAAAATACACTAAAATTCATGAATTCACATCTGTCCTGTACTTCAGAGGCAAGTTATCTCACACAGGCATGGAGACACAACAGCTGCACTGCTTTTGGCTGGCAGAGTCTTTCCTGATCATGGGGAGCCTAAAAAGGAAGATTTAATCCCTTATTATAGCATGCAGAGTACTGACAGCCATTATTTCATGTATGTCTGGTGCATTTAGCATTTAACCAGGTCACTCTGGTTCCCTCAGCAGGTGATGGAATGCACTTACTGCAAATTACAGCCCAGGTTTCTGCCACAAGGTACCAATGGTGGGGGACTTGGTCCAAGCTGTGA
The DNA here is from genome assembly GCA_013397375.1 of Toxostoma redivivum. Classification (NCBI taxonomy): domain Eukaryota; kingdom Metazoa; phylum Chordata; class Aves; order Passeriformes; family Mimidae; genus Toxostoma; species Toxostoma redivivum. The sequence goes on along the minus strand of VXBI01014713.1, from coordinate 719,208 downwards.
GTAAACAGGCCCAGCCCAGACAGTCCTGGGCAGCAGCTGGAACCACAGCCTGCCTCCTGTCAGCTGGAGCAGATCCCCACCTGCAGCACAGTGCCTTCCCCTCACCTCTAACTGAGGCTGGACACATCACAGGGGACACACACACACAGAAGGCCAGATTTTTGGAGTCTGCCCAGTCTGTCCCCTGCAAATTGAACAGATCAGGCAACAGTTCTTCCCACTGGACCTGGGAAAGGGACAGGAAGTGAGGGCTCTTTTTTACCAGAAGTAATTGATTCCTTAGTTATTTTGTATGGAATGTAAAAAGGATCAATGAAGTATGCAAGGGAAGTATTTTCTGAAACTGTTAAAAAGCATTTGATCTGCACAGGCATGCAGAATTCCTTCAGAATGCTATTTGCGTATTCATATAAATACGTATTAAAATGCATTCAGCTACCGGTAATAAAATAAATCATACACGGAACGTAAAAATGTACAATTTATCTTTTACCCCTCTCAAGAATAGCTAACATCACCATCCCTGCTCAGCCCTCATCTCTTTTAAACTCTGCAAGAACAGAGAGGACTGATATTCTTGTCACATGAGGAAATGCAGAGCATCACAAGCTACTGAATAAATTTCAAAGAAGATGCAGGAACACCCACCCATGAACTCCCTTTGATTTAGAGGGGAGAACTGTCAGCTTGTGCTCTTCCACTGATAGTGTCAGCATCAAGATAAACTTAAACTCAACTTCCCAACTGCTAAAGGCTCACAAAGTTCACTCTTCATTAGGAAATTAATCTTTTTGTGATTCAAACCTGTGAGCCTAGAACCACCTTTTCCCGTGGCACACTAATTTGGTACTACTGCTAACAGACTAAGAAATGCATGTTGTGAAGCAATGAGGATGGCACTCTGGGACTCAGATGTAAAATTTACCTCACTATTCCCTCAGGCTTCTGCAATGCACTTTGAACCACAGCCCTAAAGACACGTGGTAGAACTACAGCCCCAGCAGAACATGAGCAAGTGAGAGGCACTGAGCAGTAATATCTTAGAGGCAGATAAAATATGCACCACGGTTCAAACAGAAGTGTTAATGTTCTGATGCTGTTTCAGCTGTTTGGACTTTGCTGCCTGAATGCCACTTCAGGTGCCTTCATAGGACTAGACCATGGCTTCCTGAACCCCAGTTTTTCCTTCATGGAGAAGGAAAAGAATGAGAGAGAGAAAAAAAACACCAACAAATAAATGAAACAAAACAACTTCCCCACCTCAGAGAAGTTTTGGTAATAAATGTAAAGGAACAGTAGTGATAAGACACAATGAGGGAAAGCAAACTGATGAGTTTAGCAGCAAACAGATCCTTGCCTGGGAGCTGGTGCTCCTGAAGTGGCCCCAGGAATCACAGAGGTTGTGCCCCTGCAAGCTCCTGCTGTCACTGACAACAGGCAGAAAGTCCAGGGCACAGAGAGGGACCTGCCTCAGTTTCTCTGGCAATTCCACAAGTAAACTTTGCAGTAACTGTTCTGCCCAATACTTATCAAATCACAGCAACATGGGAAGAAATAAATAGCATATACAAACCCCTCATGTATTTTCAATTAAAAGTAATGCATGTTAATTCCTAGGCTGCTCTTTCAATATACAGCCATGGTAGTTCATTTGCAGTTAGGGAGATGATGGAGAAAAGTTATTCTCATTTAAAAGGCCTGGCACTAAGTTCTAATCAGACTTCAGTGGCTTTTGCCAGTGTGTTAAATAATTATAACAAACATCTATTAAAGGAGATACAATAATTTTCTATGAACACTTCTATCACACATGACAGTGCCTGCTGGAGATGTACAGTGGAAGCTTATGCAACACACTCTGCTACCCTAGAGCTCAGCACAGGAAATATATAAAACACATCTTTTAAAAAGCTTTGTTTAGTAACTACTTTCTTCAAAGTATCATAAAGAAAACAGGAAACCCCAGCCACACCGCCCCACAAAAAAACCTTTGTCCTCTATCCTTCATTATTCTGTGACACCACACAGGCAGAAAAGCTTTGGCCACCGTGTGACCCAGCGTAGCAGTCATCCTGCCACCCTCCTCAGCTCTATTTCAGCAGTATCTCATTTAGTACTTCAAGTCCCATGACCCATATCCAATAAAGAAGTTCTGTCTAATACACTGAGCAGATAAAAGGATGATTTTCAAGCAAAGGTTATGCAAGGGATCCATACTGCAATGCAAGCCCCAGAACAGTAAACAAATGTCAAGATACAAATAAAACCCATTTTTGTTCTTCAACCTATAACATATACCAATCACCTGCTTGTCACAGAACTGTGTTCATTACAGCTGCAAACACAGACTTTTGTTTATCAATTCACCTTTATTAAAAACGTAAAAAAACCCCAAAATAAACTATTTTACTAGTCTAGTCATTTAACATTTTTAGGAGATAGGAAACTCAGAAAAACACGTACAGAACAGACAGATGAGAGCAAAAAACCTACATCTGTATTACTTTCTGGATTAAAATCATTAAGAGCTGGCAAAACAGCTCTGAAAATTTTCAGAAATATTCTGTGTATCACCACTGCACTAACTCCTCTAACTCAACCATTATCTGCTAAACAATCTATCAAACTCAGCCAAAGACTCCCCAGCACCCTCAACAGAATTTAAATAAGTTACTGAATACACACTCCTTAACTAAACACAAAGCCCAAGACCACATAGGAAACAGATGCTAAAATCTGGATTAGTATTCAAGTTTCTGACTTCTGGTCCAGCATTCTGTTGGTAAAAATCCTGCCACTTTCCAATAGAAAGAAAAGCCTCCAGTATTTTAAGTGTAGGTCACTAAGGTTTTTTTTAGATACATATGAAAATATATTCTAAAAAATTGTTTTTGAAATCTTATTTGAATCAGAAAAATCAAAATCAAAATCAATACAAATTTTCCAATAACCCAAGAATATCTGCAAGGAATTAAGATGATACTGGCATCAGGTGAGAGATTTACTGCACTTGTCACTGTAAAAACAAGCACTAGAAATGAGACAATCTGCTGCAAAGACCAACACAGGATTTAAAGGGGCAATATCTTGTGAGCCCTCATTTCTCATCTTCATAGCTCCAAAACACTGGTCCTTAGTAAAAAATTCTCTTGTATAATTCTCCTCACTCTCAACACAATGCTGACATTGACAGGTTATGAACTGTAGAGCTCACAACACTTGAAACGTGGGGGGCAGAAAGCCTTCAGATGGTGCCAAGCATCTGCTCTCAGAGCTGACACAGGAGTCCACTGCAAACTCCACTGCAACCAACACGGGAAAGAAACCAAAAGGAAAACCAGAATCCTAGGATTTTAAGGTCCTAGAAATGAACAGAAATTAACACAGAAAGTTGGCCCATACTTTAGTCATTCACTAGAGAGACACATTAGGTGATTTAGAAGGTGTTTTTCAAAGTGATATAAACCCTGCTCCAAAGTACTTACTCTAATTTGAGGCATTGTTTGCAGTAATAAAATCACAGTTTTGAACAAGCATAGATTAAATACCTTATCAACATAGGTTGGTTTAATGGACCTACCACACTGATGCTGAACAGAGGACCTTTCAGGAGAAATTGCAGGACAGACAGCATGAGAAACAGGGAATGCTTCAAGATAGGAAAATTTCTGTCTTGAATCAAAGATGAACAAGGTTTTGACAAGATATTCCATTAACAAGTAATTTCAAGAGCCAGTAATATTGGAAATGCTCTTTTACTGAGCACCAAACAGAGAGGTGTCCAAAGCAAGTGTGACGAGTTCCAGAGCATAATGCCACTCAGAAGTAGCATCAGGCAGCACCCAAAGGCTAAAAATACAGGCAGGCCAGACCACAGTTCACCCTCAGCCAAGAGCAGAATCCTTTGGGAATGTGATGGGACCAAGGCAGCCAGTGAGATGGGAGCAGTTCAGGCAGCCCCACACTTTACACACATTTCACCAATGTCCTGCCCACTGCTGCAGCAGCAGCAGAGCACACAGCTGCAGGGCAGAACTATTTCCTGCTGCTTTTAACAAGAGCGTGCCCTGTTTCAAATGTCCCAAGGAACAGCTGTACTCTAGTGTGCTATGAAACTGCAGCATGCATCACATTTCACTCATAAGGAGTCAACCCATTCATTTTCCATTAAATTAACATGCCTCCCTTCGTTCTGGTATAAAATATATGGCAAGCCATAAAAACTAAACACGCACACACATTTTTCCCATCTCTGCTTTCAGAGGCCATGGCTAAGTGAAAGAAAAGATTGCTTTACTGTGTCCAGGCCAATGGCTTTCCTCTCTGGATTAGCACTCAGGATTACCACAGCTCGTGCTGGGCTTTGGGACTAGTTGCCAGGCTGCCCAGTTCAAAGCCAACTCAGGTACAGCTGTACAAAGTGTGCTCTGCAATGCAGCACCAATTAACTATTTAACTTAAACCCAAATCCATTTTCCCTACTTACTGGGAAACAGCAGCTGACAAACTATGGATCTGGCATTCTCTCACATGCAATAAGATTTGCTGCAAGTATCTAAAAATACACTTCCTGGCTGGCAGCCCAAGGAACCAATCAATGAAAGTTCAAGAGGTGCATTTCACAGTCCAGATGTTCTCAAACTCTGCTCCATCGACAACTTACAGAGATGGCTGGTCACATTATGCTGACTTTTCTCCCCTTTGCTGTATGAGTTTGTGTCCAGAAGATTAAAAAGCACGTTTGAAATTCTTAAAATATTTCTCCTTAAACATCTCCTTTTGCTACTATTAGCATAAAAATATCACAGCAAATCAATGGGATGAGAGGCTATCCCAGAGACAACTTGGTGGAAAGTACAAATCAAACTCAAAGCCCTGCAGCAGGATGAACTTAATGAGAGCCCAGAAGGCAGAAAAAGTAGAGGATCCACATGTACATACACATATTATAGAAAATGACAAAAAGTCCACCTGCTTGAAACGCTTTTCCTAACCCCACCTACTCACTTCGTCAGCAGACACAGTGCTGAAATTTGTGAAAACTGGGGAAGGTAAAGAGAGCTTACCTGCTTATTTTAAGGAAAAAAACTTAGTAGGATTTTCTAGGCAAATAAACTGTAAAAGTGAACACTGTTACTAGATCTTATTTCATTAAAAACCCATGCCTGACTGATTTCCTCCAACATTCGGTCGTATAACTTATAACAATCAGTTATAACTTATTATAAAAATGCAAAACTGTATCTCAGAGAAAAGATGAAAACTAATTTAAACACACACTTATCCACACATGGAAACACACAAAAAACTATCAAAACTGACAAAAATCTAAGCATGAAAACACTGCCATACTCCTTGCACGAGAGATACACAAACTCTAGCTATGGACATACAAATGTTGTCAATCCAGCCTTTCATCTGGATGTTAAATTAGCAATTAGCAACTCTCAACACCTTTGACAGCACATACCATGATAGGCAAGAAGAGAAGCAGCTTGGTGGGCATTTGGGTCCAGGAGCTGCTGCTGCTACATTTAGATTTGCCCTTGCTTGAATCACAAGAATGCTTAGTTCAGTCCTTAGAGGGGAAAATGAAGGGAATGTTTAGCTTGATACAAGGAAAATCGTTAGAAATTACATACCATGCAGCTTCATTGCCCTTAGCAGAGAATTGAAAAACAGGTCATGTATGGCACCTTTTATATATCATTTTTTATTTTGATCTTGGCTTGCTAGTCCTTTGTTTCTCCTTTCCTTGCAAAGGCACACAAATCTCTGAGCATACCCAGAGCAGCCTCTGAGGCTCTTTTGCTGCATTTTCCAGGGAGCAGCCCTAATTTTGCCAAGTCAGAAGAATCACTGATCCATCATTTTTGCTACATGTTACAGAGCAGAGCACTAAAGCAAAATTCTAATATTCAGTGCTTTTCCATGAAAAAAGTGCTCTGCAACTTAACTCTGCTCCATCTTTCCTTCCGTGAATAGAACTTTTGCCCTTGGTTTTGTCTCTGCCTCAGTCACAGGGCTGCCTGATGACAGCAGAACATGCATTACATTCTGTGCTTTTTTCAATCCTAAATAGCCCAAACAAACTCGCTGCTTTTATTAAAGCAATTGTATGCACTACAATTTTTCCTGCAACACCAAAATTTCCAACTCTTGCCCACTCTGTCATTTAATTTTCAAGTGACCGTTTTTAATGCAAGCCACAGCACTCTACCCAGGTACTCAATTTCTGGTGCGAACAAGAATTGGTTTTCACCTGGAGGTCCATGTCTCTGCAGCACAGGTCAACAGCTTCATGCACTACACAAACCTTTCAGCCAATATTCTGACAGCAGATTCCTTTACACACAGGCTTCTACATCAACCCAACTCAAAACTATTGCTGTGGCTAAATATGGGGCTTGGGTGAGAAGCAGAGAAGTGATTTCCTTAGTTCACCATCAGTCTTGTTGTCTGAAGGGTTACTGAGATCATGGATGCTGCTGCCTTGGTCTCTATTTTTCACATGTCTTTTGGCAGATATATAGAGCAAGACAGATTCCTTTATGTATGATAAATGCTACAATCACTGCCATCTCCTTAGGGAAGGCAGAGTGCTGATCACAGCTCAAATGGGCATTCAGCTCCCACGGAAAATACAACTTCTCCACTGCAAGGCAGGCTGATCTTCTGCAGGCTAAACAGTCACAGATAGAGAACATGTGTTTTGATTAGCTGACTATGCTGCACTTGATACAAAAAACCATTACTTTAGTGGGTTTGATCACATTTGCTGTCCTTTAAGGCAATAATTTTATCACCTTACTGCTTTTAAATTCCGTCTTGGGAAAAAGAAAGTAAGATAAAACCCAGAGAAAAAAGGTGTGTTCGTCATCACCTGCTCCCCAGCCTGTACAAAACAGAGTACTGTAGATTCTACCAAGCTGACAGTCACCCCCAAGCATCAGCTTACATACACGAGTGCCCAAGGAACCTGCAGACCTACTTGAGCTCATATTCTGACATACTTGTAAAAATTATCAGCTATTGACACTGCAGTCAATAATTTCATATTCCACCTTGGGATCTTTAAGGATTAAAAAGTCTAAGTAAATATTCATAAGGCAGAAATGCTTTCTCTCCTCTAGATAGGCAAAATAAGGTGTGGTGTGTGACACAGAAAGGCATGGCATTTCTCTCATAAATCCTATTTGCCTGTCATACACTTGTTCTCCTTCACTATTTATTTTCTTCCCTTTCTGCCCATCAGCAGTTCAGAAAGCTTCCAAACTGTTTTATTCTTCAGGGCATTTTCTGTTTGGTTTGGGTTTTAATATAGTCTATGTTTAAACAAGTCTATATGGTCCCAAACACTGCTGCAAACACCCATACAAAGTTAAATTCAATAAACAAAATCTCTTCAACACCTGCAGAACTGCAGGTATGATACAGTGAGTGAGCCATGCACAGCAGAACAGGCAGTCTACCATCCTAAAAGCTTTTACTGAACTCTGTTCTATTTCGTTCTTACATTAGCTGGATAACAGATGATTTAAAATACAAATATTCTATGTCATATACTTCAAACCTAGGCTCTGAATGCAAACAGTGCCATTATCTGCTTAACAAAGACCAATTATTCACTGAATAATCAAGCTAGTGTGCAAATTCTGAATGCCTGTAATATGTTATTTGATAATATGGTGTCTTCTGACCTAGACAGTGCTGCCTACAGTATATAATTAAAGGTTTCAGATACATTTTGCTCCTCTTCTGCCAAATGTTGTTCATGCAGTATGCTTTATATACTCAGTGAAACTAAGAGAAAAACAGCCTTTTTCAGACTGAAGTGCTTTGCTAAACCATTTAAACACAACCAAAAGCCCCAAGGTCAGATGCCCATCTAGGGAAGGAAAGTACCACCACTATCAGTTTTTCTTCCAATACTGAAACCTCCATTTTATAACTTAATATTTTGAACATTGGCCTTCCCTTTTTTCTACTTTCATTCCAGGAAAGAACACTTGGCATCGCCTTATGATAGCATTATAAGCAAGATAAGTATTTAATTTCATTAGACATCACCAGGAGAGAAAGCTTCTGTCCCACACAGCCATCAATAAAAAGTGATTTTTAAAGCTTGTGAAATACCCAGGCACTAGGGCATAAAGTCCTCCCTCTCTTGACAAAATGAACTGTGCAAACCTGTATTTGTCAGTCAATTTGTCCCATGCACCTTAATCCTAATTTGGAGGCATGAAGCAGAAGAAAGCTCTCTGACTTGCCGTGTTCACTCAGTCCATGAAATCTCTCCATCAAGGCAGCCCGTGAAAGCACCAGTTAAGTGTTCTGAGATGGGGCTGTGGAACCCTTCTCATAGAGATACACTTCTTCATTTAACCCAGCAAGCATCAGTCACATCCCAGCTGCTGCCAGTCACACGGGCACTCTGCATTTCCCAATGCTTCCAACAAATAACCAGTTAGCCTTTGTTTGCTAGTTCACTGTAGCCAGTGCTTTCAGACTCAGGCCTTGGCAGGCTCCCAGCTACTCGGAGTGCAGCCCCTGCCCCCCAAAACCGGGAAATTATCTTATACTGAAAGAGGTTCTTCAAAAGCAACCAGCTTACCTATGCTTCAGAATGAAAGGGTGCACTCAGATTGGGTAAAATATCCAACTGCTAATGGAAAAAATACCAAGTTTCTGCTCATCACTCCCAAATTTCAGAAAAGATGACAAAGGGAGGTGCTGACGAGCACTTTTAATCAAAAGAGAGTGTAATCGAAAAATAAACCAAACATCGCCCTTACCACTGGACAGTCCATAGCTCGAGATTCAAAGGGTTTTAACAGTCCCTGAGTTCCTATTCCTTGGGCTCCTGAGGGAATCCTTTGCCTGGCACACCAGGCCTTCCCAGCATTTCAAAGAATACCTTCATTTACACATCAAAACTCCTGCCTTCTGGCAGGATATGAAGCCTGGGTACCAGCCTAAAAGCAGCACTTCAAGACAACTGTTATAGTCTCTTCCTTAGCTAGAACCATGGCTTTTTACCTGCACAGCAGTTACAGCTTTTTCTACAACACAGTAATAAATGCAGGAAGACAGCCAGTATCATTCAACTAAAAACCTTTACAATCTTTAACTAAGTATAATATTTTTCAAATGTCAGTCTCAGGAGTCACTATGGTGACTATTCTGACTTCTAAAACCAGAGAGAAACTGCTTTACCAGTTACCTCTATCTCATGAGAAGCAGACTACTAAAGGAATTCTTCCTGATTTTCACATTAAAAGCAATAGCAGGGAGACAAGTTTGGTGAAAATGTCCACGAATCTCACTCAGCATGTCCCATTTAGATTCATCACAGATTTATCCCACAACAATCCCCGAAATAAAGTATTTTTCATAAAACTTCAATACAAGTCATATGACACCATGCATTTAAAAAGCCCAAACACTACACAGGAAGCACTCTCCGATGTTCTGAGCTAAAGAACTGGGGCTAAAAGAAAAGCCTTGAATTTTTCTGTGCCACCCCTCCTTTATTCCTTCCTCTTTTGTACGGGAAAACAATTCCAGAGAGCACAAGTCATTGCACAAAGCAGGGCAAGGTGCAGCTGAGCAGGGATGTAGCAGAGCCCTCAGTGCTGCTACAGCCCGTGTCTGCTGTGGATCACCACAGCTCTCACCAGCTCTAACAGAAGCCAGTAAATATTTCCTCCTCCCCACATCTACTCAGAATTCCCACTGTCAGCCTAGTTTCACTGCTGTCTACTGAGGGTTGAATTCCCATTTTAGAACACCTGGAAGACATACTAATGCAGAGAATACCTGTTCAAAAACAGTTCCTTTGGAGCAAATCTCAAAGTCAGGATTTTCTTTTAAAAACTTAAAATGAACTTTTCTCATCGCATGTTGCAGTACGGAACAAAAGTTTTTCAGAAAGCTATCTATAGTCCTTTAAGTAGGTTCTTGCAGGAAAAAAGGCAAAAATCTCAATACTTAGAATATTTAAAAACTTCACTGCACTTCTGTTCAAAACAAAATGAAAACTTTAAAAAATGCAGTGAACAAACTCTAGTCACTCTCCTCCACAAAAACAAAACTCTTCTTCCCAGTCCACAAGCACTTTCATATCACATATGACAGTGGAATCACTGCAGAAGTACTTTATAATAAATATGCACGTAACAATCAAAAGCGAAGATCCCTGACCTAAACAGTAAGGAAGATTGTTTCAGATAAATTACTTTCTTCTGACTTATTTTCTACTTGCATAGCCACCTATTTTAAAAACATACAGACTTTTCCATGTGGCTACATGAAAAACAAGCTCTTGACTTACACAACAGAAAATGTACACAAGTTAACCCTCCTAAGTATAAAATAAATTGCATTTAAAAACTACTTTAGCAGGTACGCTTGCCTGCAGATAAGGTATCAGACTATTACAGCATAAACATCACCTAATTGTTTTTTTCAGTGGTACTCCTTTAGATAACTAGGGAAAAGCTAGGTTATTATTTTGATGTTTGCAATATGAAATGTGATAACAAAAATGCACACGTGCTCATGGTGCCAAAGACAGTAACACTTGTCTTACTGATCCTTGATATGCAGGTAAATAAGAAATACCTGGGTATACTCAAAATGCACAGGACCTGAATTAACATCTGCTATGCATTTCAAGAGACAACCTGACAAGCTTGTGCTAGGATGCAAAAATGTCAACGGAATTTTTCATGACATACATGACATATATACAGTATTATCTCTATAACTAAGGGGTTCCTAAGCACCTCTCCCCATTCACTGTATTCTTATTAAAATGTATTTATACTGCAAATCCTCTGGGACAGGACTTGTCTTTTATCCATACTTGAAGAGTCTCTACAATGAGGATCTCAGCCTTATTTGCTTTAAGTACTAGCATAGCACAAGTCGGGTTTTTTTTTTTAATGTAGAAGATTGAAAATATTCAGTAAGAGCCCTTTGTGTTCATTCTGCACTTAATTCACATTTACAGCTCAGCATAAACACTTCAGCTGTCATTCTAGTAACAGTTTTACCTACCTAAGAAATTCAAGATGGGGCCAAATCTGCCTGCATAATGATTTCACAGTAAGTGGCAACCAGATGGACAGCACACTGCCATATGCTCCCCTTTGCTCAGAGGTGGAAAAGTGAGCAAATGTGAACCACAAAAAAAACCCAGAGAGTAGGGAGAAAAATCTCTCTGCAGTGTACCCATTAATTCACATAATCCCCTTTCCTAGCAGGAGCATGCAGCAGCTTTCCTGCTCCTTGTACCCCAGGATGTAAACTGAGGGGAGCAGTGAGGAGGGCAGCTCAGAGGAGCTGTGCCTCCAGCACAGTCCTTGCAGGAGCGAGGGCTGGAGTGCTCCAGCCAGCAGTGGTGCGTTCCTGAGAGCAGCCAGGGCACCAGCACGGGGCAGAGCACAGAAGCAGCCCTGAGGAAGGGACAGGACAAGGACTTCTCTCCACGGGGCAGCCTCCCTGGGAGCTGCACTGTTTTTAACGAAGCACCAAGAGCCCAGTGCCTCTTGTGCCCACTCTGCAGCCTCCTCTCAATTCTTTTTTTTGCCCAGAGATAACTGTCAAAAACTTCTAAGCAAACCTTGGTGCTGCCCATGTCTTGTACTGCTCTTTAGTTGGAGGAGACAATCTGGCCATATTATAATGTCTCCAAGGAGTACCTGCCCTTTTGAGCTAGTCCTAAAAGTAACACCTTTCCAAGTTAAACATATCTATTTAATTACACTACTGCTCCTGCTCTGAAAGCCCTTCTTAAGAGTGAACAGGAAAAAAAAAAAAAAGAAAAGAGAGCATTCAGATTTCTGGAGGTGGCAGCTGGTAACAGAAGAAAAACAAATATGTGCAAGAAAAATCTTTCAGATTGGCTTTTTTATAAATACATTTGTGCAATTAACACCTGAACTTTGATCCATATCTCACTTTCCTGTTAAAAAGTTGCTTTCAAAGCTGTCAACTTTCATAATTCTAGATAAAAATGCAATTATTTACTATATGTGGGCTTTAAAATGCAGGCAGCTATTATATACAGAGAAAAATTATGCACTGCTTGCTGAGACACACCACATGCTTCATGTTTACATCCTGTATGTTTCCTAACTTTAATTATTACAGACAGAAGCTCTTTAGTTCACTTAAAGAAGAGCTTTCTTCACATTTGTACCATCAGCTAAATTGACTGGTAGTCCAAATTGCTGCTTTTATGGAAGAAGTTCTTGGATAAACTTCAACAAAAGCATTGAAGTAAAAATTATAAAATAATCCTACAGTAAAAGTATCACTAACTTAAATAAAACTTGTATTTTGCTATTTTTATGCACGAATTTTCATTTTCTATTAATGGAAAAACCTGGTAGGCACGCTTAAATATGAGACACATAACACTTTCCACTACAAAGACTTTCACAACTTTTTTGAAAAGCTCTGACACTTGCCTCGTCTGCAGGCAGCCTTTGAAGTTCCCTGGAAGAGCAGAGATCCTCTTTGTCTCATGGCAATCCATTCAAGTTAAACTGAACTGCTTTCCTCTGCCTGCCTGCTTTTTTTAATCAAGTACTCGGTGGCATCTCAAAAGCCAATGCAAATGGACACAAACTCCCTATACACAAGGGCTGGGCATCTGGTACCTCAGACAGAACAGAGACAAGTGTGCTGTGAGTACTGGAAGGCTGCTGAGGTTAAACAGCACAGGACATGGAGCAGAAAGGAAGATGAAACAGGTCAGACTTCACCTGTTGTTCCCCAACACAAAGCACAGAACCAAAGGTCCTTGCCCTATTCATCCAGTAACCTTGCCAAGTAAGGCAATTACCTGAATTAGAAATCACCACTGAAGGCTCAAATCCCATTTAGGGATTTTTTAAAGTCAACAAGAGAAGTTTATACCTCCACATAGTGTAATTCTACAAAAAAAAAAACAAACCAAACAAATAAAAGGGCTAAGCTTCCCAACACCAAGAAGTTCCATGTCAGAAGCTAATTTGCAAGAAGGTTATTTGGGCTGAAAGTAAAGGTTTTGAAAATTCAGAAGCACCACATTTAAAACAGCCTATTACTTTAGCTCCATTTGCATTAATCCTCCTCTCAACTATTAAGATCACATATTATTACTACTCTTCCTGTAAATCACTGCTGCATTCAGTGAGCAGGGTGGCTCGTAACACAGAACTGTATCTGTACAACCCTAATTCAGGTATTTGCTGACTTACAGGTCTAACTCTGCAACCCGTGGATTTGAACATACATTTTCAAAGGTAGCTTCATTTGTGTGTAATGCTATAGGCACACACAGTGCTTTACAGATGCAAGAAAAGATACAAAAATTGCCCCAAAGAAATTTTAGTTGAAACACATCAAAGCAACACTGAACTCTAGACAAAATAGATAAAATGCAAGTGGGACAGAAGAATAAAGCAAGAAATAAGCCGATGTTGCATTTTATAATGCTTAGTTGATGAGCATTATTAATAAGTATCATTAGAAAATCTCCACTGCTACTCGAATTTACAAGAAGGCCTGACTTCACTCTAATCATGCAAACCCAGTGATTTCAATGGGATTACATGGAGGAAACAAGCTTCACTGGGACCTTATAACTAAATTAAGAATTAAACCCTAATACATCAACTTGTCACACTAAATCTTAAGCCCAGCAAATGGGTGGGCTGAAATATGACAGAGACTGACATAACCCTGCTGCTGCCCACAACACACCCGCTAAGAATTAGGAGGAAAAAAGGTTTCAATTCACCTTGGACAGAAACCTCTAGAGCCAAAGAATGAACAACAGCAGAAGTTCTATCCCAGAGCAATAAGAAGCAAACTTCTTATCACTTTTTTACTCTTCTTCTCTTGAAAATGGCATTTCACCAAGTGTGCTCATCTCCACTTACACTACAAAAATACTCCCAAAAACTCAGAAACTTTTTCCAAGTCAAAAAATCCAAAACTCCCTGTTTTCCTACACCATTGATTCCAGACTTACCACTCATATTACTGAGCCTAGCAAGAGTATGGCAAATATCCTGCAGCAGCACACAGTAACACTCTAGAACCAGGGAGGAGAGGTAAAGGAGGAATCAAACCTCATTCCTCCTCTCATATATCAACTAGCAACACAGATTCTTCAAATGGCACTTACTGGACACTTTTGATGTTAACACATGCGGCAAAAAGGACTCCAGCTCAGTCTCCTATGTCAATATTGATTCTGCAGTGCTCACAGGGATAAGGTATTTCTTCTGTTAGTTAATCCCATTGCCCAGGAAGCAGTTTAGCTGAGCACCACTATAACTAAGTAACACCCCATTTGTTGCTCTAATAAAAGATGCAATTTTGTCCAGCATAACACAATTCAATTAATTCTTGTGCTATTGCCAGGTAATGCAACTAATTTAAACAAATACTGATGATACAGGTAAATTTTAGTCATGTCAGGATCTCGCATGGCAGTGCAGTTTCTCCTCCTAATCTGGACCTAATCACGTGTAGTAACACTGAAACCATGCGCTTCATCATGCTGGAGATGTTGCTAGTTCTGTCCCTCCATGCTAAAAGTGATCTGTGATGCAATATTACTGCAGCGTCAGACTCCGCAGTGTAGAGACCATCAGAGACAACAGCAAGCTGCCAGGTAGGCAGGTTTGGGGCAGCCACCACTGAACCCAAGTTGCTGTAACAGCACACTAGTACTGGGGGCCAGGAGAGGCAAAGTGCAATGAGCTGCAAGCATCTTGCACAGGGCACCTTCAGAACTGTAATCACACTTATACCAACTAACCTCTGGGAAGAGGCACAGTGAGAGAGGGGAGACAGCTAACACTGTGTGTTATGTTCTGCATTTATGCTGTCAGTCACGATCTGAAAATACTTCAGCTGAACAGCAGCCTTGCACTGGAGGCTGCAAGCATACGTAGCTCACATCTTAATTTTCTTACTGGCCTTTCCATAAATCAGCACGAGTTCAGATCTTTATCTCACCTACTACTCCAGTTCTGTGGCTGACATAGCTGATGCGTACTCTTACTTCACGTCCTCGTTGTCCACTGCTGACTTTAGTATAATTACTACCCGCTAACCACATCTAACTTTGTGTGCTACTTCCACCTCTTTTCACCCTTCAGGTGAAAACAGCATCTTGCCCTAAACAATTCTGCAATACGTTGCATCAGGATAAAGCTGTAGAAACTCCACTTAGTTCAGAAACACAGAGGAATGAGTAAGATGAGTACGCACATGCATTGCTTCGGGAATGGGCTCCTCACTCACACCATCCCTTCACTGACTGTAGGCACACTCTGCCCAGCGTTTAGGAACCATGGCACGTTTGAAGCAGCACACACTTGCTTCTTATTCCGCATCCTCTGTAAATGAGAAGTTTTCCTCCCCTTCTTCACACAGAGTATTCTGCCTCACAAGACAGACATTGTTCACAACATCAAGACACACATTTTCCCATACAAGATACTTGGTGCACAATGCTAATTGCACTATCTCGTTGCAAAGCACCTATGTGCTACTATTGTACAGTCTAATTTATAACCCCCACCTAACACGACGGTGGTAGCGATAAACCTTTTACAAGTGTCCTGCAGGAACTCGCAGCATCTTCGCAGGAGCTATCAAGAAATGATTATCAGTATTGTTTCATCTAATCCACACTTGGTTAGTAATGTTATTAGAGTGCATTAAAAGTACACAGGTTGCTTACCCCTCTTTGGGCAAATTCCAGTAATAAGTGTTCCAAAAATAGCAGGATTCCTAAGAGTCACAGAGCAAAGCAGCAGTTTCTGTGTGCCTGTGACAGGTGCCCTGCATTCAGACAAATGAGCCTTCTCTGCTGATTGCATTCACAGCTGTAAATACCCCTACACCATTACTCGTTTTACACATACAATCTTCTGCAGCTGTTACAACTGGTGTCAGGTGCATGTTCTAACAGAGCCTGCAAATCAGTTTGCTCTTAAACCTGCATGTAACAACCAAAAATTCTGGACACACTTAGCAGAACCTTTTCCTAGCTTCAGTATGCTAGCAAGCTTAGAGAGCATGCATGTTCATGTACTACTATTTTTAAGAAAAGTTATTATGACATGTCGTCCCATGTTATAGCTCATCAATCCCCACAATTCAAATTTCATCTCTACAAATCTAACAAAAAAGGCCTATTAAGTTTATTACATTTAATGGAAGGCAAACTGAAAATTCCCTAGTAAGGAGGACTCTAAAGGGATTTCGACTCCAGAAAAGAAACTACTATTCCTGTTCCCGTTGGGGCAAGCAATGATGCTGCTGCAGGACAGGGGGTTTCCAAGAAGGAATGCAGCACCTTACAGATACAGAGTACTCTTGCGTGAGACACTGCTGAGGCACCACCGTTAGGTGGGTTTGCACACACAAACAATAAAAGCAACTTTCACGCTCAGGCATTACCGGGGCTGTTCGTATTCGGGATCCGCACATCAGAAGTTGTCCGGCCGGGCCCGTCCGGAGACGCGCGGGCCGCGCCGCCAAGCGCTGCCGGGGGGACCGCGATGCGTGAGGCGCCCCGAGCGCAGGGAGCCCCCTCAGCCCCCTCCCCTGCGGGGTCACGCCGCTCCGGCTGCGGCAGCGCGGCCGCGGCCCCGCAACACCGGCGGGCGCGAGCCTCACACCGCCC